>VZRX01012920.1:0-41569 GCA_013398075.1 Notiomystis cincta | reverse complement strand
CCCATTTCCCATCCCCATTCCCCATCCTGCTAGAAATGCTAACAACACTAGCATGATTTATAATTTCTCCCAGCCTCACTACCCCTTACTTCAATGCTTAATTTTTTTCCTGGTTATAAACAGTGGTGAATCAGCATTGAAAGAAAAATTAAGCCTCAAATTTATTTTTAAAAGTTAAATTACATACTAACAGGTCTATGCCATTAATTGCTAATGATACTAAAACTGCACTATTTTTCATGAGAACATTTTCCATTTTTTCTTGTTATGTCACACGTACCTGGTAAAAATATTTGGTAGGCCCTGATGTTTCATTTAAACAAGTTTTAATAAGGTAATTTTTTCCCCCTAGATTTCTTGCAAGAGTGATTATAACTCGCTCCAGCTCATTTAACCATAGCTCAGTAGAAAGAAGGAGCAAAGCCCCTGCAGTGAAAGGACAGAGTGCAGCTGCTCTGTTCTGCCCAGACATGGAAGGATGCTCATTCTGTTCCTCTTTAAAAGGCTGAAGCTTTAGGGACAAATAAACTGGCAGAAGTATTTGCTGAATTAGGAAGTACCAAGGTTTTTAACAGTTTACTGTTTTTTTAGATGTGGTCATTTCCTGAGTGGCCCTTTCACAAAGGTTAATCATTTACTTAGATGTTAGAAGGTGCACCTTTGTGAGGAACCTTTACTGATCAGGCACTTCTCTTATGCCTTCAAAATGAAATAAAAAGGTCAGCAGGAGCAGACAGGTGACATGCTACTTTTAGAAAGTGAACACCTTGCTTCAACTTTCAGCAGCAACCACCAAAGAAAGAATAAACTTACTACAGCTTCCTACTATAGCATTTATATCAAGTATGGGATAAGTTAAAGCAGTATTAATTGCAAATTAATTAATTGCAGATCACTGTTTTCAGAAGTCATCCACTTGGGGCTGTTTCCCACAGAAACTGAAGACTGACAAAAATAAATGTGGAAAAAAAATCGCCTCTTGGAAACCACTTACAAAGTTTTCTAATTTGTACTTAGTTATTAAAGGTTGCTAAATACAGTATGCAGACAGGCACTTGGGACCCAAATCTACTTTAAATACATATTGAAATCAAAGTTTTGCTTAAATAAATTGGTATATCAATGGCTATGGGCTGAATACACTTATTAGAGTAGTCAAATTTCTGAATAGACAACTTCTTGTAGGAAACCTCTGACCTACTTGCCAGCTAAGGAGCTATAAACAACATTTGTGATTCTGCTTCAGAAGAATGTTGTGTTTTGCAGGACTCTGGCCACCTCCACTTCCTAATAATCCAGTTCCCATACCCAGCATGAGATCATTGGTTGCCAGGTAGAGCCTTTCACAATTTTGACAGAAAGTTTCTCTTTTGGCAATCAGGGATCACAAAGCAGTTCTGCTGTTCCTGGGCTCTCCAGCACCATCACTGCAATGGGATTGATACTTCAGTGAATGATGGGGGTATTTCAGTGCCCTCTGATGCTGAAACAGAATTACAGTCCTTACACACAGGGATAGCCAAGAGTCGGGTTCAGTCGGGTGGGATTTCAGCCATGGGGATTTCAGCAGCTTCAGGGTGCTTGCCCTGGCACCAAGAGCTGCCCTGCATCACAGCCTCTGGCAAGGCTGTGCAGAAGGAGGACAGCAGTGGGACTGACTGATACCTGGAGCCATGGAGTATGAGTGGTCCACCTCCAGGCCACGAGGCCACCAGGTCAGCAGTGCCATCCCATCTCCCTGACCATGTTCCCTGGTCTGAGCCAGCAGCTTGTGGAGCACAGTCAAACTGGCCAAACAGACTTCTCTTGCTAAAGGGCATGCCTTGGGATTTTAGCTTTTATATTTTTCATATATTTGAAATCCTGCAGTTCTTTAGTGTGTAACTAAACTCCATACAGAATGTTGGCTACTGCTTTCCCATTTTGGTCTGACACAACTATTCCTCTCTAGGGAATCAAGGACACCTGACTGTCTCAGGCCCCAAGAAATGTAAATAAAAGTTAGTTGAGGGGGAACAAACTTGGGCTAAATGACTTCATTACCTGAAGCTATAATTTAAAGGTAAAGCCTCAATATGCAAATAAACCAAACCCATACAAGTGTGAAAACCCATGACCAGTTGTCCATTTTTTTTGGGTGTAGCCACTGGGAGGTTTTCGACTTCCCTGAAGGTACCTGAAGGCCCTTCAATAACTATAACTGCTTCTTATTCTCTTAGTTTTGTCTGGCCTCACCTCTGTTTTTAGGTAGCCCAATAAGGCGTCAAAGGACACTGCTGATTCATCAGCCACATAATGAACCAAGAGACTGAGGGAGAATTCTCATATGGTAAACAATGAAAATGGGTTTTGATTTATAATACTAATAGAAGCACAAAAATCTATTGAGTCTTTCCAGTTTAAAATAGCTTGTTTTACTCAACATCAGCAATGGAAGGAGACTTACTTTACCATGTCAATCACAAACCATAATTTATTACATGCCTGTTTGATTTTCCAAGTTAGTATAATTACATGCTGTTGCTTCTAAATACAATTTAAGGAAAGGCAGGTATCAAAAAATACCCACACATTCTGATTCATTGGTATGCCATGCAGCCAAAAACTTGTAGAAGCTGTTAATGATACATGAATTATGTATGCTACAGCTCAATATAACATTTGGTGTGATTTAAACAGCATGAACTTTTAGTGAAAGTCATTTTGATTCTGTGATGTATTACACTTCCAAAACCCTTAGCAGGAGGTGGGAATTGAAGGATATTCTCTGAAAGCTTTTATTTGTTAAGCATACACAATGCAGCTGCAACTAGATCCTAAATAATGGCCGGGAGTGAAATGGAAGACCTGATATAAAATTAGGTTGCTGCACAACTTGATTCTGAGGGTGTGAGTGGGGGAATGGGAAGCAGGAAAGGGGAGGAAAAGAGACACCATTCCCCTTTTTCTCTGGAGCAGCTGCACTTCCAGCCACCCCAGCAATACTTTCCATTTCATCACTGATCACCTGAGCGTTTCCCACTGCAACACCAACCAGCTGGCTCTCAGCCCCGTGCTCAGGCTGCCAGCTCAGTAACAGAGCCAGGAATCATCAGATGAAAAAGCCATCCAGGGTTTTCTGAGGAGGGGAAAAGGGATTTGCCTAAGCACATAACTCATTTTTAAAATGTTAAATGCAAGAAAGAAGAAAGATTAAAACACTGGCGATCTTTATTTTTATTTTTTCTTTAAGATGCCCAAGATTGTCTGGAAATAATTTAAATACATCTGGACATGACAGCACCCACTTCTGATGCCTGAGGAAAGCTTTAAGCAACAACCCATTTCTCACATAAGTATCTTCAGCAATCCTTCAGAGGAAACTATTATTAAGATTTACAAAATGTGTCCGTGGACAAAGATGCTTCTTGACAAGCTCTGTTACTGCAAAGTGTGGGTTTATTACTGTGGTATTATAAAAAAGCCTGTTGAGCACACATCCCAAAACAGGGACCCATTTTATTAAACTTTAAATGTTTCAAAGTACAGGAGTTTCTCTCCTTCCTGTAAAATTTTCAACAGCATTTAGCATTGACCAATCTGCTCTAGAACATATTAAAGAGAAACTTGTCACTGACATGGTAGTAGGAACAGCCCAAACCATACTCTGAAAACCTTGTCTTGGAACTAGCAGGCAAGGACAAAAAACAAATTCTGCCCCTGTTTTATGAGTGGAAATACAAACAGGCTCCCTCAACATAATTTTAAAAACTTGCAATCTATCAGAGAAATAAGTAAGATCTCTGTCATGCCACTCACTAGCTTTGACAAATAACCTACCCCACTGTACAAAAGCTTAAATTTACATAAATAGGATCATTGTTTTAGGATTGAGTTTGAACATACAGAAGGGTTTTCTGACTGAATTAATCCCTTCTCCTGAAGCATAAACGTTATGATTTTCTTGCCAGATATTTAAGCACAAAGCACAATGCCAAACACTATCAGTTTTCCCTCACACCAGCCCCTAACAAGGGCAGAATCTTTTAATCCTTAAAACAAGCTATAGCCAGGCAATTCCTGTGGGTTTTGTGTGAAGGATATCATTGCTTCAGCATAACCTCCTAGGAGCTGACCACTGAGTGCAATCTGATACAAATAACACCTACAATTTTCTGCCTACTGGAAACCTGATTATAGTCCCGAAAGACAGAATGGCACAGAACCTTACTCAGTAAAATGAAGGGGAAAAAGAATCCAGGTCTGAGCTCTCTAGGCCTAGAAATGTTTGGTTATGCTCTGTGGAAAGGACACTTCTCTAATGCCTTAGGTACACACTTCAGAAAATCTTCCAAGATTTTTTCCAGACACACAAAGCATCAATTGAAGGATTAAAATGTGCATACAATTACTTGCTCTGCACACAGAAAGAATTACAGAGGAGGCTTATAAAATCAAATCAATAGGAGCACAAGTAGATGTCAAAGAGAATCAGAGTAGTTGGTTGTACTGTTCAAAGAAAATAGAAATTCATCTGAGTGTGCTTATTCTCACCACACTGGGTAAAGGGTTTGGGCTTTGTTTTGTGCAAATGCAAAGGCGTAATGGCACCTGCTCTGGAGACACAATTATTTCCTCTGTTTTGCTACAATCTAATCATCAGTAATACAGCTTCTCAGATACAGAGCTCCTACTGCTCTTGCCTGCTTCCAGAATGCAAGAGAAACAACTCCTTCTGGAAGAATTTTCAAGATTTCAAAAGCTTTCTTGTGCTGCATCCCCTGTGACACTGTTTATGGACTCTGAATTGAGGAAGCTCCTGCTGTTTCAATGATGAGTCACATTCTAAACTGAACTCATCCAAAGAGAATCAAAATTGTCATTGCTAATATTTTTGTCCTCTCTAAGAGAAAAACAATTGAGCAGTAATTCTCAATCCATTACAGACTAGTACACTCTGCCTGCACCCTGAAAGAACATGCTATGTAGGCTTTTGGCTTGTTAAATTAATACATTTTTATTCTGACCATGGAGAAATGGGAAGTAATAAAAACTCACAGGACAGAAAGATGACTGTAATACAATTGATTAGCAGTGGCACTACACTGTTTGCCAGGGTGATTCACACAGCAGAAGCACCACACACGTAATTTGGAGTCTTCTTTTATTACAACTGAATCTTGTTCACATTGGCCAGACTTTTTCAAAGACTCATTCATTTGTAAAACCCTGAATTTAGACAGATATATATCCCTAGATGTATACAACTTCAACCCCTTCAACTTTTCAGGGCAGCCCATTAAAATTAGCATGTTGAGTTAGAGACTCATTATCCTGAAAAACATTAGTCTTATACTTAATTTTAGAGATCCTGTAATAACAAGTACATGAAGTGTGTGATTTTTGAAAGGTGTCCTTATATAGAAAGCATTTTTTCTTTCCTGAAGGCAGTGGAGCAGAGGGCAAAGACAGCTGGACAGAGCAAGAGGAGAAGGTGGTAAGAGACATGATCCACCCAGACTCTGCAAGATGCAAATTCCAAACCTGTGTTTACAAAAGCAAAAGTCCAACTGTGTTACCCTAAAACCAGAAAGAAAATGGTCTTTACCCTTGAAGTACATGGCTGGATGCACAAATTTCTGTGAAGGTACTTGCCAATACAGGGGAATGCTCCGAAGTAGTTGGTTGCACATTATTACCACAGAATTTGTCCAGAGAGCTGCAGTGCCAGTGCTGTGATTCACTCAGTTATGCAAGTCAATCCTGCCCAGTATGAGACTGAATTCAGAATTCCTTTTGTCCAAGTGTTGATGATGTTAGTTTGCCCCAGACTAGGATTGTGTCTGTCAAGGTATCCACCACACAGAAAAACTCACCAAAAAATTAATAATATTGAGTATGGCAGCATTCCCCACCAGGCTTCATGAAAGGATGGATTTCTTCTTTGTTTTGCTAAGTCATAACGTTCTAAACACAACATGCTCAGTAACAGGACTTGAGATGCAGTAGAGGAAGGTGCCAAACTCATTAAAAATACAGACATCTCATCTGCAGCAGCATACAAATATAACTACTGCCATGGTAGGTTGTTAACGTGACAGCAGTCACAACCAGGCAAAAAAAAGGAAAATTATTTTATTGATTTTTCTTTCTCCTAATACAAACTTCTTTTACAAAACCACTCGCTTCAGGAAAAAAAAAAAAAGAAAAGAAAGAGACACTTTCACTTGCTTTTAAAAAAAGAATTGGAGTTTTGACATTTTTTCCTCCTGCATTTTCTTCTTCTTTGTCTTAGGGCAATAAAAATTCTGCAGGAACTGTATTTCCTTCCCATTCTCCTTCCCCTTCTCCTCCTTCTGTCTCAGCTTTTCCATTTTCAAAGCTTTGCCAGCTTCAATAAGTTGGTGGCAGAAGGCGGAATTTCATTTCTCTTTTGTCCCTAACTTTTCCAAAGCTGGAGAAGTTTTGCAAGGTATGTAGGAGAACAGGGGGGGAAAAAAGCTTGTCTGAATCCTTGGGTTTTGAAATTCTGCTTGTTTCTCATTTATCTGAAGCTGAAGTTGAAAATGACCTGCTAACTCAAAAATGCAAGTGTTGAGCTTTGGGTGGAGGAGAAACATGATGGAAGCAGCAGAACAAAGCCAGGGAGAAACCTCATCCAAAGACCAGGAAAAGGCATTTCTTCTTGCTCTCATCTTGTCACCAGAGGTAGAAATTAATATCAGCAGTGTTGTTTGTGAGGGATGCTTGATGCATTGACAACAACCTGGAAGAGTCACTAGATGTGAGACAAGTGTCTGAAATGAGGGAAAATAGAAGTTCCTGGAAGACAGCCAAAGCTTTTCCTTATCCTGCTTCCTCCACAGACAGTGGGGAAAGACAAGTTTTTTATAAGGGTGATTTCCACTCACCCCAACATCTGTTTATCTGTTTTAGGAGAGGCTAAATCAGATTTCAAAGATGTCCCTTCTCTCACTGGCAATCAAAGCGAAAAATCTAAGTTTGGACTGTTGACGTTACCCAGGGTAAATCCTACCCTGAGTGGCAAAACAAAGAGAACACAACATGGCAGCTGTCTTCCTGCCACTGACAGCTAAGTTTTGCCTCCTGGAAAAAAAAAGGAAAGGGAATTGAGTTTGCCTATAGCTCTGTTCTGCATTTCACTGCTGGCTGTTAATGGAAGGACAGTGCTGTCAGACAGCAGTTCCACTGGGAGATCATCTCAGGGGAAAGGATGGGGGATGTGCTTCTTCTCAGGCTTCAGAAAAAATGGCTTCTGGAAAAAAGAAACTTATTGGATGTATTGGAAGTGCAAAGAGAGTCAGAAAAGTCTACTAAAAGCTTTGCTCTCCCTCTTTTCTCTTAACATTCCTTCCACGTTCTTCCTACTTCATCCTTACAGCAGGCCAGAAACTGAAATAAGCCCTGTAAGCCCTTAAATACATCTGCTTTTCTTTTTTTATTTTTTTTAAAAAGAAGAGTTGCCAGAATTAAATCCGTGATTTTCAATGCTGTGGGGAAAAAAAACCATTTTACTCTTTCTGTCACTCTGTTCTCATCCAAAGGTGGGGCACAACTTGTGTTTCACACTCTGGGGGTTTTGGGCTGGGAGCAACAGGAAAACACACTCAAAGAGGCATTCACACAGCAGCACTTGTGCTGTCCAGGTGACTGGAACTGCTGACCCAAAGCTGCCAAACAGAACAGCAGGTCACAGGGAAAAGCAAGGATTGAAAGCTGGAGAAGCAAAGCTATCAAGTCTACAGGTGAAAACTGCTCTCACGCTGTGCCTGGGGCTGAATTAGATGGAGAAAAAAAGGCTACAAAGTGCCCTTGTAAAGAAAGTAAGAAAAAGCTCCTCATCCAATTCTAATGTGCTGTGTCTGTGCAACAACATCTCAAAGCTTCTTACACAAAGTGCTCTCAAGAAAAAGCAGAACAATCCCAAAGCCCCACATGCTGTAATGCTGCAGTTAATCTGAAGAAACCTAAAAACCCTGCACCAAATAAAGCTCAGGGTATTAATAAATGGAGAATGAGGGGCACCCAGGTGTCTCGCTCAACAGAGGCTCCCCCAAATCCAGGGTGGGGTGAGCACCCCCTGTCTGGGGCAGCAGCAGAGCTCACACAGAGCCAGGTCACCCAGAGCTGCACAGTGACCTCCTGCTGAACCTTCCCTCGAGGCTTCAAGAGAACAGCACTTCCTACAGCACTGCAGGTGTCCTCTAATAACCCATCTGGAAAATCCCACCCCCTTTTCTTTGTATTTACATGGAAGGGCAAACAACATTATGGGAAAATTAAACACAAAACAGAGTATTATGCTGTGGGAAAGCACTGGGATTCTTCAACATAGTGTCAGGGAATTCGATATGACCCATGTGTTTGGAAAACGTTACAGATCTCTCAGAATAAAAGGTGTTGCCTCCACAGTTACATGGACAGTGCCCCATAAAGGTGCAAAGAACTCATGTGCTGTTCTGGAGACAGTGGCATTTCTTCCTCCTGGACTCCTGAGGAAAGCCAGATCAAACCTAGATCTGCCCCAGCCAGGCGATGCCAGGCAGTGACACAGCTCTGCACCCACCCTCCTCCTCCCATCCCTCGGGTTGTGCTCCCCAGCAAGAGCCAGCACAGCTGTCCCAGGCTCCCCACGGAGCCCAGGGGCTCCTCAGACCCTGCTGCAGGTCGTAGCTGCCCAGAAAGGACAGATTTCTGCTTCCACCATCAGCAGTGGGCAGCCGTGGCCCCGGGCCTTTGAGCAGATGGCCAATTTATAGTTCTGCCGAGTAAAGAAGCAGATATCCTTTCCCCAGGATATCAGGGAAGTGACAGGCTGCACAAAGGGTCTCCCATTTATTTTTATTTTCTTTGCTATGAACACTTTTCTGTCCACAATAGCTGCATAGATGACAAAGGAGGGAAAAGGAGGGGCATTATGGTATGGCACAGCAATTAAATGCTACCAGTAGCTTTCTTCCTGTGCTCCACATCCAAAGCGTGGTCAGGTTTTTCTTTGGAAAGCAAGAAAGCAGCCTCCATTGGTAACAGCTAGCCATTCTTAATGTCAGAAATTCTGCAAACTGCACAATTCTCCTTTATTCATATCAAAAGATGCTGACCTGGGGTTTGCTAGTTGGGAGGAAAAGAGAGAAACTCTAAAAAGCCATAAAAAGTTTTGTTTTCATCTAAACAGGCATAAGAAGCCTAAGCCTCAGATGATGCATCTCAATTAATCTCGAAGTAAATGCTCAAGAAACACAGGGACAAACAGCCTTTAGCAGAAGCCTGTTAGAAACACCAAGAGACTCTGCCCTCCACGCCCCCGAGTCCTGCTCTGCAACAACTGCTGCTCTTGTCCCCCCAGCTGAGGCTGTCCCCAGAGCTCAGACTGTCCCCAGAGCTCAGACTGTCCCCACAGCTCAGGCTGTCCCCACAGCCCAGGCTGTCCCCAGAACTCAGGCTGTCCCCAGAGTTCAGGCTGTCCCCACAGCTCAGGCTGTCCCCACACCTGAGGCTGTCCCCAGAGCTCAGGCTGTCCCCAGAGTTCAGGCTGTCCCCACACCTGAGGCTCTCCCCACAGCTCAGGCTGTCCCCACACCTGAGGCTGTCCCCAGAGCTCAGGCTGTCCCCAGAGTTCAGGCTGTCCCCACAGCCCAGGCTGTCCCCACACCTCTGGCTGTCCCCACACCTGAGGCTCTCCCCAGAGCTCAGGCTCTCCCCACAGCTCAGGCTCTCCCCACAGCCCAGGCTGTCCCCACACCTCTGGCTGTCCCCACACCTGAGGCTCTCCCCACAGCCCAGGCTGTCCCCACACCTGAGGCTGTCCCCACACCTGAGGCTCTCCCCACAGCCCAGGCTCTCCTCCCCAGCCTCCCAGGAAGCTGCACAGCAACCTCACCAGGAGCACAAATGGCTTGTGGGGATGGGGCCAGCAAATCTGCTCCTTTGCCCAAATTACTTAGGTGGGGACACAAGACTTTTGAGCATTGACACCCAGAGCCTTTCATCCGTGGAACTGCTCCTGGGGGTGAACAGAGCACTTGCCTGCAAAAATAGCTGTTCTGAATAGTGTTTGTTGGTGTGTAAGGGCTGCACTATCTTCCTTCTTACAGGGAACACCTTATTTATAGCTTCATTTTTATTTCCTGTTTAAAGTTTGAACACAATACTAAAAAGGTTATGCAAAGCCAGTTAACCAGAAGGAAAAAAAAAAAAAAAAAAGGCCACATTGAAAATAACTACCTTGTTCCTGAAATTAGGTATTTTGTAGGGATTTGCTGCATATTTCAGCAGTAGTTGATGCTGGATTAGTTTTGCAGTGCAGTAATTCTGGGTCACAGCAAGGATACACACAATGTAGACAACTCTCAGCTTGGATTCAGGAAACAAGATTTATATTCCTCTCCTCACCCAAGGCCCAGTCCAGGGCTCTACATTTCAGGGTTTAATACCATGCCCTCTAAAAATACAGACAGAGAGCATTGCTTTATAGAAACCTGGCAACAAGGTCTAATGATAATGGAAACTGCTCTGAGTTCAAGTTACTTATGTTATTTGGGAAATTTGGGGAAGAAACATAGGGAGAAGAAGGAAGGGAGAGGAAAAGTTAGGATTTATGGAACAAGTCCACAGCACATAGCAGGAGACTTGGCTGTGGCTCACCAGGGGTTAACTGGAGCTTGCAAGAGTGGGGAGCAATGAGAGAAAAGGACTTTTCTCATGGCTAAGGCAGCCCCTCCTGTCCCAGAGCACACAGACTGTAATTGCTACTCTGAGTTGCTACAGCTCAAGTGCAGGGTTTTAAGGAAATTTCCCCCAGGAGCAGCTCATCACATTGCTCATTTCTGGGCATTCTGAGAGCCCCCCGTGCTCACAGCTGCAGTGGTCACTGCACTGCAGGCTGTCAGCATCTGAGCCAGGCCAGTGTCACACCAAATCAGGCAAGCAGAAATAAGCTGCCTTTTTTCCTTTGGTTTGTTTTTTTTTAATTTTTGACTCAATCTAAGTCTCAGCTCTTCATCTGGAGAGGGAGGATGCCCACCATCCTGTCACCTAATGGACACGCTGAGGATCAATTAGCATTTGTGAAACACTCATCTCGAAATGATGAGTAGCACAGAAAAGCCCATGAGGAAATCAATACTTCTCTAATCAGAACAAGGTGTGAATAGCATGCCATAAATAAAGCAGAGTAGGAGCCATCTCACAGGGAGGCTTAAATGAAGGAAGACAGAGGCAGCATTTACAGGCAGAAGAGGCAACCAGATGGAGGCAGGAGCACCCTTCAGCTCTTGCAAGTATTGCCTTTGCACCCTGAAAATGCCCCCGTGTGGATGCCACATTTCCTCCAAGTCCTGCAGAGCAGCCACAGCTCAGCCCAGGCAGGACCTCACTGAGAGGCACCAGCACTGCTAGGTTTCTGTCAGGGCTTCACTGCTGATGCCAAAGACTGCAGAGAGCAAAACATTCCAGCTGCTTAAGAGCAGCTGGCAAAGGCCTGGCTTAGAAGTAAGAAAAGGATGTGGTCAGTGAGAGGGGGATCACAGCTTTGGAAGCAGCAGGAGCAGCCTTCAGGGACACCTGCTCTGGAATCAGGATTTGCTTGGCAGCCAGAGGAAGTGGAGGAATGACAAACTGGGAAGCCACACGAGACTGATGGATGTGGGGCCTGGGACTGCAGCAGTGCTTGGCTCAATGCAAAGCAGAACCACAGAGGGAAGTTCAAGCCTGATGAAAGAGCTTTCCATAGGGAATTTGTTCTCAGTCCACCAGCACACTCAGAGGCAACTTGATCTACTTGTGTTGTGCTGGCTGTAACTGCATTTTGAGCAGGTTTATACACTCCCAACACTGGTTTCATTGGAGAGCATTGGCCAGGAGCTGCAGCTCCAAGTCCAGGCTCCCAGAACCCACTCCTTTTGCCAGGGTCCAAACATTATTCCAAATCCACAGCTATGAACAGACAGGGTTCAGCCAGAGAGTACTGTGGCAGTAGTGACTTCCTTCAGCAGATGCATGCACTTCTCCAAGAGAGATGCTGAGGGACTGCAGGCAATTTTTTATTTATTTCTGATAATCTTAGAAAAGAAACAGCCATGTAGGAATGGAGCAGCAGAGACACTCCCAGTTACCTCACAGTACAAGAATTCTCTTGTTACTGTTCCTGGTTTCCATTCAGACTCAAAAAGCACATTTCATGTTTGCTCAAAACCAGAACAGTTGGCTAAAGCCAGGTCACATGGTAATCATGTTAAACAAGCCTTGATTTGTTGTACCTTTGGGCTTAGTCTCTCCTGCATCCAAAGCCCAAAAATTCACCCTCCCCAAGCCCATGTGTCTTGTGTTAGCTTGAGTGCACGTAAAAATCCATATGGAATTCCCTAATTAAAGGCAGATGCTACGTGGGCACGCACAAAGCTAATTATAACACAGAACACATTTCAAAGCAAGAAGCTCCAGAACAACCATGGTGGGGCCTGCTTTAAAAGTTTGGTACCTTTACAAAAGTACACCAGGTTTTGGCTATGTCTGGTACAGAACAGGATTAGGGTTTGTGCATCCCAGGCAAACCCTTCTGCAGCTGAAAAGTGTGTTCACAGTCTGAGCTCAACCCCTACCACACAGAGTGTGCTGAGTGTGAGAACAGAACCCCCCAAACACTGGTTTTTATCTATTTCTCAGGGTCCTCGAGTGTGTCTGGACATTTCACAGGAACACTCTCAGAGCATGGACAGAAAACAGCTTCCCACATGTGGCAGGTAGAGGGGGAATTCAGTTCCACCTGCAGACAGGTGAAGTGCTCAGTCTGTTAGAGCCAGCTCTTGTACACTTCAGAGCTCTGTGGGACTTGGTGTTCTTCCACTACACTAAAATATCCCCCTGCTCTGCACAAAATAGTGGCTCCAAGTGCTCCAAGGAGTAACCAACCTCTCAACCAACCATTAGGAGCACTCTGTCTCTTCAAAAGATGAACGGCTGCACAGCTGGTTCTTACACAGGCTGGTGTTATCTTCACGGATGCTGATTTATGAAGAACAAAATAATTACATTTTGATTTAAACTTTGGAGTACTTCAGGTATTGCAATTCAAGGAAAACATTATGGGATGCTGCAGAGCTTGCACCATTGTATAGATTTGTGTGTGTTTGAGAATCAATTACCATTAGTAGAACAACAAGTGCCAAGTGCTGTTCAAGTGTATTTAACTTCAAAGTTCTGTTGGGGATATTATAAAGGAACTCATCTTCAGAAGACAAACCCTGTAACTCCTGAATTACCTTCCAGTGTTTCCAATTCAGTGGCTTTCTGTTGTAGTGGGCTTTTGTGTGGCTTTTGATTTTAAAGGGGGAAAACCACAGAGCCTTGCCAAAAGAAAAAAAAAAAGCCAAAGCAGAAATGAAAGGATGACAATATAAAACATTAGAAAGTCAAATGCAATAATCTGACTACTGCTTTCAAAGAAACTTCAGCAAATGTGATGATGATTTTTCATCATCAAAAGAGTCACTTTCTTGCCCTTGAACATTTTAAATTCTCTGATCTGTGGTTGGGTGCTGTTCCCACATCTACTCAGGCAAAGCCTTACTCATAAATCTGGAAAGGCACATTCTGGTAAAGGGTGGCTGTTGGTTGGACACTAAACCAAAGCTTGTTAGGACCTGGATTCACCTCTCCAGTCTGCTAAAACCCTTGTAGGACAAATCTTAGACTTCCATTTTAGACTACACACTTGAGGAAAAGAAAGCAATATGCTTCTGGCTGAAGTGATCTCATGTGAGACGCAGCAGCTTCAGCAAAAATGCAGTAAAAGCCCTGGTGCTTTCCTAGTCAGCCTCTCTGCAGCCTCAGCTCGAGGTTCCTGATCTCATGAGTAATAAGCCATGTTTTATAAAACTAAGCCCCATCTCATGTTTGAAAGTCAAGCCAGGTTGGTTTTGATGCCTGGGTAAACAGTTCTGACCAGGTCACAGCATGATCAAAGCCAGATCATCCATGGATTGTGATGGCACGAGACCAGTCTGCAGCAGAACCCAAGGTCTTCTGATAGAATTCAATTACTTTGGGCTGCTTTGGTAACTTAAAATTAGTCCCAAACAGAGCAGGAGTGGCCAAAATTAAAAGGAGCACTTCTGAGACCCTGACATCAGCTTACCTCTGCTTTCCTTAGAGGTGACTGTGTGTGCCACCAGCTGGAGGTTCACAAAGGCAGGGCTGGATGCAGAAGCCACTCTGCTCGAGGCAAAGTGAAATGTGCAGTGCCAACAACACCACAGAGGCAGGATCACCCCAGAGGCATTTCTGACTACACAGCAGGGACCAAACTCTCCTTCCTCTCGTGACAAAGAAATCCAAGGAGTGCTGGGATTTGTTTCTGTTGCATTCTCAGAGAACAGGGCAGGGGTCTGGAGCAATTCTGCTCTCTGGGTTTCTCTTGTCCACAGCTACCACGTGTTTATGCATCCTGACAATGACAGCACCTGAGGAAGGGGCCAGGTCCTGCTACAACCTATTTCACTGTCATCTTAGGAGAACAGAGTGGCTTCAGGAAGTGAAACCTAATCAGTTAACTTGATCCTACCCCCATTTTAAATTTAAATTTAGAATATTTCCTTAGGCAACATGCATCTTTGTTTTACCCAAAAATGTGTATTCCTCTCTTGGTTCTAACCTGTCCTGGTTTGGGCTGGGATGAGAGTTCATTTTCTTCCTAGTAGTGGGTACCACGCTGTATTTTGGATTTATTATGAGAATGATGTTGATAAGACACTGATGCTTTTGGTTGTGTCTAAGTTGAGCTTACCCTGAGTCAGGGCCTTCTCTGTTTCCCATGCTCTGCCAGTGAGGAAGTGCAGAGGGAGCATGGCCAGGACACCTGACCAGGACACCTGACCTGAGCTGGCCAAAGGCAGATTCCATGCCACGTGCCCAGTAAATAAACTGGGAGGAGCTGGCCAGGAGGCACCAGTCCCTGCCTGGGGATGGGCTGGGCCTTGGCCAGCAGGTAGTGAGCACCTGTGTGCTGCATCACTTGCTTTACTTAGGTTTTATTCCTCTCTCGCTTTTTGTTGTCTTCCCTTTAATTACTATTATTATGTTTATTACTCTATTTTATTTTAATTATTAAAATCTTCTTATCTCAACCCATGGGGTTTTCCCTTTTTTTTCTCATATTCTCCTCCCCATTCCACTTTATTACTTCTACTATTCCACTTCTACTTACATTATGTAAACCACACAATTACCTTTATTTCTGTCCATGCCAGCCCTGCAGGAGAGAGAAAGCAAGTGAACATCTGTGAAAGTACCTCCTTGCTGCTGCTGCAGTTGGTGCCAGTTCCTCCCTTCTCACCACCCCACAAAGTGCCCAGCTGTCCCTCCTTCTCAGAGCAGCTGTTTGACAGGGAGGTCACAACGTGCAAGTCTGAATTTATGCAGTTCCTGTCCTGAAGGAAATTAAGGATTCCAAACTGAGAGAAATCCTGCTTATCTCAAGGTGCTGTTCTGACAGCACAAAAAACATGCCCCAGGTGAAATCCACTGCTTCAAATTGCCTCTAAAAGTTATAGGCACCTAAAAATAGCCAACCACCTAATCCTTGAGATGTTAACAATCCCCACCAGAAAACAGTTCCTGAGCAATAGCTGTGCTCTGGTGGTTTTCCCTGCCTCCCACCTCTGGTGTGCCTGACACAGGAGTGAGCCAGCTCTCCCCTTCATCCTGCCACCAATACAAGTATTGGAATTAATGCTCAACTGTCCTGTGCACTTACAGGTAACACTGGGTTACAAAACAGCCCCCTGGAGATCTAATTCCCTTTGCCACTTCTGCCAAATGAGAAAGCAATCAGTGTCTGGGCTTCTTAAATGCCATCTGTCATCAAAACAACTGTCCTAAAGCAGGGAAGGACCAAGGGATGTAACTGAGAACACCTCTCACATTCAGCAACAGCACAGGTCCCACACCACAGCTCGACTCAGAGCTCCACAGGGGCAGCTGGTGAGCCTTTACTTTTCCAGTGTCTTGGTGCAAAAGAAGAGCTACTCATATAAAACAATTTAGAAATCCAAAATTATTTCCACATGGAGCCAGCCTTCCCCAGAAAGGAGCTGCTGTAGGACAGGGCATTACAGAATGAGTTTGTGGCACTCCAGGATAAACTATTCCACCAATTAATGCCCAGGTAGTGGTTTGGGTGGAGCAACCCTCATGTCTGTTCTCTGCCTAGAACCCCCTGCCCTGCAGAAGCCCCCACTACAGGTGCTGGGAATGCCTGATGCTGCCTTGCACCTGAAGCTGTGAGAGGGAGTACTCTGCTCTGCTGGTTTTGTAGCTCCTCTTTGCTGCTCTATACTCATTGCAAATCCCTGGAAATCTGCTCCAGTGTGATATTCTCAGGGCCCTTTATGGCACTACAATGTTGGCTGTAAATGAAGCCATTCTTTTCTTCTGCCCCATCCCCAGCCAGTCCCAGGGGGAGAGGTCTGCAAGTTTCAACAGACAATAATTCACTCTATGAATTCCTTGAAGCCTGGAGACAATCCTAAGGGTGAAGTCTATCACCCATAAATGACACATCAGAAAACCTGCCCCAAAAGGATTGAAAACTATCCTAGGATTTTAATCACACCTGAGTGTAAAAGTGGCTTTTTAATTTCCTTTTTCTGCATAACTGATCGTTGCATTTTTTATATTCATTGCTAAGGAAGCTTCCAGTGTTTCATTTGCAAAGCTGACATCCACTGCATGTCAAACTGAGTGCTGGCTGCTTTTTAGAATACACATGATTATACTTGTACTCCAGGAGATTTTTTTTACTCTTTTATTGGCCCCCTCTAATAATATTCTCTCTGTACCTGTTCTTGCACTTACCATACCAACTAAGCAGAGTTCCTGAACTATTGATGAATCACTTCCCATAATGAAACAGTTGACTAGAAATTATCAGAATTCTGTAAATTCATACTTTATACCAACTAGCCAAGATGTCTTGAGAGCAAAGTTACTGCATTACTTAATTAACACTTGTGGGAGAGCTTAGCACAAAAATCCACTGTATACAACTTACCACAGAAACAAGCAACACCTTTGTAACACACATTTGTACTTAAAGTCTTTAATACAACGTTTAGACTTGGTGCAGAAGCTTTCAGTTAGGTTTACAGGGCAGCTCCAGCATTTTCCCTCTCCTCATCACCAGGAAAACATGTTCCAAGGAAAGGGATAAGCTTAACATTTCTCTCAAAATAGGGGTCATATTCAGTTCCTGCAAAATCTGCTCTCTAATGGTGAGAATGAGACACCAGAAGAAGCAACATCTTCCACCACCAATGCAGATTCATGTTTGATATTACACCTCCTTTGCTCTTCTGGGCACTGAGAGAAATGTGCATAATTCTCTGGTCTATAAAATTGCTGAGAGACTAATTGAGCATGCTTGCCTAAAAACAAAAGGCCACCTCTGATAAATTTGAAAGTAGCAGCTCACTCTTAGAGTATCTACCTTTAATTTAGTGTAAAAATACACATGGAGCACTGCCAAGCAGAAATTTCCTAATCATTAATGAAACATTGGACTACTTAAAAAAAAAAAAAAAGCCTAAACTCTTCTATACATGGAGTTCTTTTCTGAATTCTTTCACAGATAAAGTCCAGTTAACCAGATACCCTTGACTGAAACTTTAAAAACTCCCAGAGGAACAGAACACAATCACTCCATTCTGCCTCCACAAAACCTCCCTCCTCTCACAACAGTTAAACCAAAGGCAAATACAGGGGGAACAACTGAGTATGAAGCTAAAAGATGATAGAAATGGGTAGGAAATTGGGAGGAAAGTATTGCCAGAGCACAGGTTAAGAACAGCAGCTAAGCAAAAGCCATTGGTACAAATATTTTGTTCACAAGAGCTCCCTTAAAATAAAATTTTCCTTTTGAAATGAAATGAGTGACAATAGCACAACAGCCAAAAGTACTTCTAACAAAAGAATAAACCAGCATTGGGACCTTATGAACTTTTCATATGCAGACCTAGATCCAGATTTGATTGTGAGCTGGGGGGATGATACCTGAACCATGGTGGGGTGAAAGAAAACCCTTTTCAGCTCTCAAACTGATATCAGACTATCTTGACCCATTTCTTTCTGCAGACAGGATAGAAGGAACACTCTAAAAGAGTCCTCTGGAAAAAAATGGGGGTTTTTTTGCATCTCTATTGAACTTTTTTTTAAAAAAAAGTCAAGAAATGTAAGACTAAGAGAGAGAGCCAATAAATGTAAAGGGAATGCAGTTTGAAGAGAGGGTAAAAGTGGTGCTTTCAGGAGAGGTCTACAGCTTAATTGGAAACATGCAAACATTGGCACAGCACTGCCCCACTGGAGATAAGTGACAGAGGGGCTTCCAAACTCACCAAGCATTCAGTGTGGTTACAGCTCAAGCAGACCTGAATTGAGCTTTCCAGAAAACAGGCAGGGGAAGGTGCTTTTTAAGATGCCCCAAATGAACTGACATCACAATTCTGAGTAACAGTCAATATGTGAATCAGTTTTTATCTGGTGTGGTTTTGAAAGTGCAAGGAGAAAAACAGTGATATTCTACTGAGCCTCTACAGCAAAATTTAAAAAAAAAACCAAAACCAGAAAAACAACCAAAAAACCCAAACCAAACTGCCACTGAATTGTTCCATACTGGTCCCAGCAGGAATTCTAACCAAGCCCCTGGCTGGGGGAGTCCTGGCAGCTCTCAGGGCAGCTGTTTCACATTCTGATACAGGGTCTGGAGTGTCAGGTCAGGCTGACACACAGAGAGCACCAGAGACCCAAATCTGCAATTTGTACCTTCATAATAACACCTGTAAACACATAATTTGTATGTATAAGGGCAGATTTGCCACACACAGCTGCACGTAAACATTTTGCTTTTAGCCTGAGTGTTTTTTCAGAAATAAGGATGAGTAATGCCCAAGATGAGATGCTGGCATTTCAACACAATATTGATTACCTATCACAGTGTTATTTCCAACTAATGAGAAGGTCAATTCTGTTGCAGGAAAGAAGATTTGGAGGCCTGTTTTGCCTCTGAATAATACAGGGTGCAGGATGACACACCAACACAGTTGTGGTGTCAGTAATCACAGAAGGGCAAATGTCAAAGTTAAAAATGAGTCTGTTTGCTCTTGTTTTTGAATATAGGAATGTTAGAAAGTCTAAAGTCTACCCTTGTGTCTTGTGAAAGGAAGGCTATTCCTAATATTTGTCTCATGGCATTAAAAATGAGTTTTTTCTCACCATCCTGGTTACATTAACCTCTGAAGTCCCTTAGTACTCTCAAGGATAATCATTTTTACAAATAAAATCAATCAGCAATATTTGTTTCTTAGGATAAGTAATGCTCTGCTCACACAGCATTCATTTGAGACATCACATAATGCATGTGCATTAAAAAAACCCAGTTCAGCCAATCCCTGAGTGCTCCCAGCAGCTGCAGGTAATGGGGGGAATATCTGCAATTATCCACCAGCACACTCAGCCTCAACAGGCCTCTGGACAAACACAAACAGGCTTTCATCCAGCTGGAAAACACCAATATTGAAGTCAAACTATAACCTTTTAATTAGCTCAGACTCATCTTTGATACATCTGACACAGACCCAAATTTGAGGTTAATTTCCTGATGATTCACAGGACCAGCAATTTTTCATCCAGCTAGGGGGAAAAAAATGTCCATAGCATTTATATCTTTAGTAATTCCAATTTAAGTGTTTCTGGTTCATGGGATGGAAAACAGGTATGGAACCTGTGTGGTTCCATTTCAAAGAAGCTCAATGACTGGAAAATCAGAAGTGTGGTGGGTCAAGAGCCCACCCACACAGCTTCCACCCTGATTCTCAGTGCAGGAGAAGAGACAGACACAGAGGAGCAGCTGTGCCACAGGGTCTAACTCACACAGAGAGCTTGCACTGATGGAGAATGGGAGGAAGACTCCCCCCAGTGAGCTGCTCCACGTGTCTCAGGCACCTGCTGAAGGTCTGAACTCTCAGACAAACAGAGAAACCAGAGAGCCCTGCAAAGTCTGCCCCTGTGCTGGCTGGGCACGAGCCCCTGGCTGCCCTGGGTGGGGCACTCCCCCAAATCCAGGGGTGCTCTGCCTGAGCACTGAGCACTGCAGCTGCTGCTGGCAGGCAGGGCACTGCAGGTTACACTCTGTCCCAGCCCAGAAGAGCTTTTACCTTCCCAAACTCCCTTCTGGCCACTGCTGGTAAAACTGGATGTGAACAGCCCAATATCCCTGCTGTGGACAGCACTTGAACAGACCAGACATGCAAGGCAACTGCCAGACCTCTATTTCCTCACCACTCACAAATAGAACAAAGAAACAGGAATTATTTTAACTTATAAGGTGTTACTGACAGCAGAATTTTGATAGAAGCAGTACCTGTGAAATATTCTGTGGCTTTGTCTATTTCCATGAACAGGTACCTGCAGACATCCCTTCTGTACTCTCAAGACACCCAACCTGGCTTTTGTGTAATTACCAAGGATTTTGGCTAATTGCAGAACAGTTCTGCAGTAGGAAGTTCTGTCTCTAGAACTCTCCTTGGCAGGCACAGGGATAATGAAGCCATCCTGGCTGCCAGGGTGGATCCAGTCACGAGCACATCTGGCTCCATCCACAGATGGGAGCTCTGTTGCTTCATCCATTCCTGATTTCTCATCCAGTGCACTTACTACAGGCAGAAAAACTGCAGGATGAAGTTTAGATGCTGGGAAGCTGAAGAAAAGCCAGGAATAAAAACCTTCCAAGAGACTCTCCAGCACTGCAGTAGCTCAGGGGCTACACAGGAGCTGGACTTCATGCTCAAGCCCTTGGTAGCACTTAAAAATCACATTTTTACAGCTGAGGTGTCTGGGTGGACATTCACATAAATGCTATTTTGCTAATTGGCAGTCAGGTAACAGGAGGAAAGGTTTTTGTCTGGCCAAACCCTGAGGCTCAACACTGCCCTAATGTATAAAGAGCACAGTCATCCCAAAGGGAAAGAGTTTTAGTACTTGAAATATTGCAAGGGTCAACCTTGATCAGTCAGCTGAAAAGCTGACAATTACCAGAGAATAACTGAGTACAGGAATGACCTGCATCTGAGGGTCTTCCTGACCATTCCATCCTAAAAAGTGCAACTTGAATAAAATATTCTTTAAAAAAGTCCTATTAAACCTCTGAGATTTCTGTGCAAACTGGGATCATCATAGGCACAAATGGAAGATAAATCTCTACAAGCATTTGTGGGTAACTGAACACAGAGAATGGAGCTAGGGACAGCCACAGAGATGATGGATTTTCAAAAGCAGCACTGGACAGAGGTGTCCACATTCAGGTTTTGCTGACCCCAGCACTGCAGAAGTGCAGGGACATGGTGTCACACCTTGCTTCCCTCCAGGGGAACCTCACAGGGAAATAATTCCTTTTTTAGATGTCTGCATCTGCCTGTACATGTAAGTAGACATAGCCACAGAATATTTTACAGGTACTGTTTCTATCAAAATTCTGCTGATAACAGCACCCTTGTAAATTGAAATAATTCCTATTGCTTTGTTCTTTTTCAGAGTGGTGATGAAGCAGAGGTTCTGGAAGTTGCCTTGCATGTCTGGTCTCTTCCAGTGAAATAACACTTTTTCAACTCCATGACTACTTTTTTTCCATAATGCTTCCTCTGCATACTTTTATGCCAGATTAAAGGTTTTTTTCTTTGCATTCTGCATTACTATTTAATGGATTTAATCTGCTGTTCTGCTGCTCCAACAGGTAACATCCTGATTATTTTTTTTCCAAAGACTCCAGACCACCAAAGCATCTTCAAGGTACAGAAAGAATTTATTCAGCTGGGGAAGCAAAGGTTAAGAGACTCCCCATTGATCAGAAAGTTCCTTATATTAATCACTAAAGGATCACCTGATTCAGCACAGCTCTGTTAGTGGCAACACTCTGAGCACCTTTCCAAAGACTGGAAAGTCTTGGAAAATTAGCCAAGGCTGATGAGCAGAGCTCTAAAAGAAAAGAAACCTCATGAATAGCTGCCACACAGCTGTGGCACCTCTACTTGAGAATAATTATGTGGGAAATCACTGCCTTTCTACTAAGTCCTCATGACAATCCAATGGAGGGATGATTTTGAGCCCACTTGAAAATATCTTACAGGGCCTCAGGTGGGTAAATGGTTCAACACAGAACATTGTATTTTCTAATAATAAAGGATCACTCTTCATTTAAAGATAATCTTGAGAAATGATTTTCTTTTATTGCTCTCAAAACTCAAGGCCTAATTCTGGGACATCTGAGGATATATTAAATAATTAGTTCAGAATGCTGACATTGTATAATAAATCCTCTGGTAACTCTGAGAAATAAACTTGCACCAAGAAGGTATTTTTGTGGCTTTTTTTTTTTAAAACAGTTGCTTTAAAACATTCCCACCACATGTCTTGCCAAGTAATAAATGAACAGCTAAGAAGGGAGGAAAGACTTACAGCCAAAACAAGCTGTGCTGTAGGGAAATTACCTGACTGGACACTTGTTTTGATTAACCCCATCAATAAGGCCCTCTGAATACTTAAAAACATCCCTGGAAAAGGATTAAAATCTGAATTTCTTATAAAAGTCAGGCCTGCAACTGTGTGTAAGTGACAGACACACAGACATATTCTCCATCAGGGATTCCAGAGCATAGGGCTCTTGGGCATAGAAAGAGAACACAAAATGTACACCTGTCATCAGATCTTTAAGATACCTTATAAATAAATAAATAAGATACTATATAAAAAGCCTTAAACAACCTCTGTTATGAAATTAGAAGGAAATGGTTTTCTATTTTCTGATAGAAAACTCTCAACTATTGAAGGCATTCTGGAAAATGACCACAACTTTCCAGTAAGAACCCTCCTGTGAAGCTCCTTCCCATGGATGTAAAACCTTCAGTGCTCTTCACACAGTTTAACCTAGGAAAAAATGATGTGATCTTTCCATGCAAATGAATATTTGAATTTACTTCACTTAAGCCTTTCCAGAGGTACACACAAGTTGCATTTGTCTAGTTCTGTGCCTAAATACATCAGACATTTTCACTAGTCAAAATTTGTACCAAACAACTTCAAAACCTGAGAGCTGCTGGCTCATTTTAATTTAACCTCTAAGCTAAAACTGAAGACAGAAGAAAAAAATATCCTAGAAGGTATTAAGCTTCCAAATGCCAGTGATTTAATTCATCCTATCTTCCCAAATTATAATTTAAAGTACAATATCCTACTTCTAAATGCTGGTCAAATTTGAAAACCATTCCTTCTGAACAGAAAGTCCCTTTGGTTTGCACAGGGACCTTCAGAGACTCAGCTAAGCTGGGCACTTCTGCTACAGAACTCACAGGTTTTGGGGTTCTATTTCCCACTCTCTGCCTGATGCTCCAGGCTAGGTGGGGCCATGGAACTGCAGCCCAGGTGGAGCTATGGAACTGCAGCCCAGGTGAATTAATGGAATCACAGCTCAGGTGGAGCCATGGAATTGCAGCCCAGGTGGAGCCATGGAAATGCAGTCCAGGGGGAACCATGGAAATGCAGCTCAGATGGAGCCATGGAATCACAGCCCAGGTGGGGCCATGGAATCACAGCCCAGGTGGGGCCATGGAATCACAGCCCAGGTGGGGCCATGGAACTGCAGCCCAGGAGAGAGGCTGCACCCACCTCTTCTGGCAGCAGAACAGCTCCACACCCCATCACTGCCTCACAGACAACAACCCCTTCCTCTGCCTTTCCTCCCCAAGCCTAAACCCCCCTCACACACCTGATGTTGGCTCCCAGTCCCATCCTCCACCTGACCTGAGCCTTTCTGGACTCCCAGGACCACGGGGATGCTGTGGATGCCACAGTGACAGAATCCCACACTAACACCTCTCCCTTGGAGGGAGCTGCAGTGATGAATCAACATTATTGCAGCTGGTGTAGACTTAGGGGAGACCTGAGACATGAAAATTATGTGGATATCTCCAGGCATCCATTGGGATTTGGGCATCAGTCATGTTGCACTCAGTACAATAAAATAAATCACAAACACCAATCCAGAACAGCCAGCACTTGGCTCCACCTACACAGAACATTCTAGTTAATATTTCTGAACACAACAGCAAATATTTCATATTTAAATATAGATGTAAATAAATGTGACTGACTCAGTATGCAGTGGACTGATATTTTCAGTGCACCTGGAAAACCAAACTGTGCTCCTCATGCAGAGGCTGAGAAGTTCTGAGAAAAATTTTAATATCACATTGACAGCAAACTCCTTAAATTTCAAAATGAATAATTTTCAAAGCTCCTTGAGAGTCAGCATATCAACTGTGAGGTTTAGTATATTAACTGTGAGATCCTGGGCTGAAAAACATATGAAGCAAATTTTTTGTAAGTGGTCTGTCATGTTTTTGAAGTATATTCAGACCACTGTTCCTTGCACTTGAAAAATGAAATTTTTAAAATACATATATAACTTCAATGGTTGTCAATTCACTTACAATATCAAGCACATTTCCAAGTCTCTTAATGTGTATTTAGTTGGCATGAATAATTGTCATTAAGCACAGAGAATTGAGAAACAGGGATAAATGTTGTTTACCAAAACTGCTTTCCATGACATCATCTGTATTGCTTGACAGTGAAGAAAAACCATCAATTCATCCCCATGACCAATTCTTTGCTGTTCTTAAACAACTGCAGGCAACATTTTGCCTTTATCTTTTAATTCGAGTCAAAGCATTCAATGGTTATTTCGAAGGGCACGTGATCAATCAGCTGATATTTGAGATAATAAAAGAGTATTTCTGAGAACCTCACCCGAATTCCACCTGCCCTGAGGAGCAGCAGTGATCCCCAGTAAGGAGAAACTCAGGGAGTGCTCAGAACTGGCCTCTCACCATCCCATTCACAGCCCACGTGCTCCAGGCCATGGTGAACTTCTCCATAACTACACCAAAAAAAAACCCATTTCAGAGAACTGCAGTTCACAGAAGGGAACTGCACTCTCAACCTATAGACAGGGCTTTGTACAAAACTGAAAGCAATGCACACAACTGAGCTGGAGTTTGGGTTATTTTAGCACAAAATTGCTCTTCCTTGTAACTGGGCTAAAGGAAATAAGAAACAGCACATACAGGGAAGGTGTCCCTGCTGCCAGGAGCTTCTGGAACCTAAATCAAATGAGATGGAAGCTGGGATCCATTGCAGAAGCAATCTACACATTTTTGCTTAGATTTCTAATAGTAACTTTGTGTGAAGTATGGCCTGTAATTTCAACAGCCTCTAATCCCTGAAACTCAAGACAAAAACATGAACCACAGCTTTGCAGAGGACACAAAATTGATGATTTTGTTTTCAACAGCTTTTTGTGATGGATCAGAAAGGCAACTTGCCAAAAAGTGCACATACCACACAGCACAAATACCTATTTAGGATATTTAAAGTACCATCTGCCTTCAAATAAACTGGATTTAAGTAAAGCTGTGCAGCATAGGATGTCTGTTCCAGGAAAAACTTCTTTCAAAGCCAGCAGTTCCCAGACCAGATGAGGTCAAAGGTCAGCTGTGCTTTTGCATGATCCAGAACCAAAGGCAGCTTTCAAAAGGCAGGGGCTGGCTCAATCCAGCAGTACAGCAGGATATCAAGGCAGATTTCTGGGATATTATTTGCTTTCTCCCATGCAATGCAAGGAGCAGCCCATGGGTTTAATTCAATGATACTCGAGATTCTCGAGTTTGAAGGTTCAGCTTATCTGAGAGCTGGAGTTTTATCCATTTACATCAGGCAAAAGGTGCATCTTTCTCTAATGAGCCCTGGAAAACGAAGCTACAACCTTTTTAATTGCCAGAACAAACTCTTTGGGACTCCTCCTTACTAGCAATGATCACTTTTAATACATCAGTAGCCACTTCCACTCCAGCCCAACCTTTTGCAGCACTGCACTTCAGCACCCTTAACTCAGGAAGGGGCCTGGGTGGTGCCTGACCAGGCAACAGAGACTGAAAATTCAAACTGCACAGTCACAGTCACATAAACAGTTGAAGTGGGTGACTCCAAACTGTTCTGCTCTGTGAGAAGCCCTCTGTAATCTCACAATTTGCTGTCCTTCTTAAATCACTCCCCTCATGCTTGTTTAATCAGCTCTTCTTCACATTTGTAAATACTGTCCACAATTCCTTACAAATGAAGAACACACACTTGCATATAATTAAGATCTAATCACTCAAAGACATAAACCAGGAAATAATTTCACTGGCATATGCATTTCAACAGCAACAGGCAGCTCCAACAACCTCTGGGATCTCCTATATTGATCTGTATGCAAACATGGTCACAAAGGCTTGGCATCTAGAACAGCAGAACAGATGGGAAACACATCCAGATTAAGTGATTTCAAGGAATACTGGCACAGAGCTAAGAACAAGCACAGATCTTGCAAGTCCCAAGTGCACATCTTTTTCCACAAGACCATTTATTCTCTGTCAACAGAAACTTCTGTGTGAACCAAACCCAAAAACTGGAAGACAGATATCAGCCTGTGACTGGACAACAAATACAAGGTGTGGGTTTATCTCTTAAAATAACATATTAATTACACAGGTTATTTAAAGCTAAACCAGACAAGAACTAGTAAAGCAATTATTGGATTATAGAAATTGCCCATTAAGGAACTGTACTGCAAAAACTGTGGTTGAACCACACCTGCACAATTTCTCTCTGGAACATTTTCTACCCTGAGCTGATGTTTCACCAAATAGTCCTGAAGCTTTGGAAAGTTTATTATCTCAAGCTTCTACAATTATTATCAATTCAAGCTTCTACAGTATCCTTACAAAATCCACATCTGTCTGTATTGGCATCCAGATCAACTTTATTCAGAAAACTTAGGCCACCTGAATCTGCCACCTGATCCTGTGGCAGAAACCATCAGGGTGCTCCAGGAAAAAACCATTGCTGCTCTGCTCTCCCACTCATCTCCCACATAATGAGCAGACACATGTTGATTGAAAGAATTTGGTCTTGACTCTAATTAACAGGTGTTTTTCATTTTTCACCTGCTGCAGAGCCTGGTCCTGCCCCTCTCACTCCTACTGATTTATTTTTCTTTTCTGTAGAACAGTCCCATCTCTTTCAATGGGACTATTGGCAGAGTAAAAGATTACTCAGTGAGAAGAAGCCCAAACCACATCTGAACACATGAAGGTTCTTCTGTCTGTCAGAAGATGTTTCAGCAGCTCCTCCCTGCAAGCTTTGGGAGCAGTGTCACCACCAGGTAACAAATCATTCCTTGATTTCATTGCTAGGCTCCAGCAACAGAAACAGTGCCACAGAACACTGGGCCATTAGAGAATAAGGCCAGCTCTTCAAACATTTCAAACTTGACTAATTCTTCCACTGAGGCCTTTCTTAAAGACATCTTTTCTATTAATGTGTTTTAACTATTAAAAAGAAAAGAAACTAATACAAGGGGAAATCTGTGGATTAATGTTAAGCCCTTTTGTCTGCTATTATGATTAAATCTACCATATTTTGCAGGCAGTCTTGCAATTTTTTTTTTGCCTGTGCAGAACTCCTTTAATTCTCTTTGTGGCACAGAGCAACACACCCAAAAAATAACACACACTGGGGGGAAAGAACTGCCTCCTTCACCCTCCTGCTGTGTTTGCACACATTTTATTGATGTCATCAATGCTCTGAGCACTTCCCCAGTGCCTGTGCAGAGGAGGAAGAGCAGGACACAAGCAGTTTAAGAGATGAATTACTCACCTGCAGTAGCTTAAGCACTCCCCTCCCTTAAGACACTCACTTTCAGCCTGGAGTGGTAAGAATATGTTGAACAATTGCTGTGGTTCCATAGCAGGGCTCAAATGATTTTATACCCTGCATCTACGGCCCCATAAAGTCTTCCTGAAGTTTTTACAATGTTTATATGAATATTTAACATTCAGCAATGGAACACTGTTTTACAACTTTCCTGCTTGACTTAGTGCTTGCTGTTTTATTTTGGCTACTATATTGCTGGGGGGTTTTATTTGCATAAAGTTGCTTCACTAAAGAAATAAAGATGTATTTCAACTGAAACAGCCTGGAGTAGGAATAAATTTTTTCTCTTTCTTCTGCCTTGTTTCCTTAAAAAAAAAAAATCTTGAATTGCTTGAAAACAGAAGCAAACGAAAAGAGAGATTCCTGGTAAGAAACAAGCCTTGTCAGAAGTACTTCAGGTAAATATACTTCAGGGCTACCTTTCCTATTGAAAGTTAAAGTAATTATCATGTAATGAATGCATACAATATAATGAATTATTAGGTGACTAAACTGCTTCTTAAACCTTAAACCTTCTAAACTGCTTCTAAAACTGACAACCTTCTACAAACAGGTTGCTAACAATTATCTGTGCAACACTGTCCTTATCTGCTGCATCCAGATTCCTCTTTACTGCCCTCAAAAATAAGGCAGCTGTCAGACTTGCATCTCCCTGGAGGGGCAGGATGTGGACACAACTGATTTATTAAATTCCAGTACTGAAGTAAGCCCTCTATTAATAACAAATTAAATCCTTCATAAATTTAAGACTCTAATTGTTTGTAGTTTGGAGTGGGTTGTTTAACATTTCTCCACATTTATCTGTTTCACTGCACTCACCTTGACCTTCTGTTTCCAATAGCATGGAAACCAAGCTTAAACTCACACTGGCACATGCTGCACAACCCCAACACGAAGATTTTCCACCTCCAGAGAAAAAGAAATCCCCAAATCTGCTGGCTGCCAGCCACAAGCAGTTCTGGTAGCAGCTACACACAATGGCAATGCCCTGGCAAGAGGGGTCTCAGCTGTTATCCCTCCAGCATTGCTGCAAGCAGGAATAACATTAAATGGTCCTCAGCCATCTCTACACAGCACCCATGGCTTGGGCACTCCAGCAGGAAGAGGTCAAGGAGGAGGAAGCCACCTCCATCTTCCTCTCCTCCTCCCCTGCTCTGGGCACAGCTGAGGATTGCTGGTCCCTCTGTAGCCAAGAACTGACCTAAAGATGTAAACAATTTGCTTTAATACTCTTCTGGTAGAGGATTTTCCCAAGTCTAAAAGTGCTTATTGAAACATGGGCTAGAAAGAGCCACTCGCCCTTGATTAATTTCTACATTTAATTACAACCTTTGGAGCCAGGTGCTGTCCCTTTCTCTCAGGTGAGGGACCCTTCCCCCATGCCAAGGTGCCCCTTTCAGGGGCTGGTCTCATCTGCTGAGAGAATGTCTCTGGCAGGTAAGAAATGCCATCCTCTCTGTGCTGCCTTTGCTTACCAATAATTTGGAAACATCTGATTCTTCCCAGCATCAAAAATGCACCACAGAGAGAAAAGCACAAGGCAGAAATATGGGAAATATAAATCTACTGTGCAATAATGTATATGTATTTAAACCCACACATAACTGTGTCTTGCTGGTATAACACAAACTCACTTCTTCTCCTGTTATTTCACCATTTACCTCAGATTGGACTGGATCTTTCTGAGAGGAGCAATGAGGTGTTCCCAGCTCCCCTGTCTCCTTCACCTTGTTTCATTGTCACCAGGTACAAACCCCCAAGAAAGCTGAATCTGTGCAGAAGGTGGGAAGGGAGAGTTTAGCTTAGCTGCTTTACTCTTTCATACTTTGGAAATGATTAGTGGATTTGCTGGAACTGTTTACAGGAGTAAGCAAGTATTAAAGGATCTTAAGAAAGTGCTAAATTCTAATTGATCAGAAATCCAAATATTAATCCTGCTGTAAGGAGAGAAACAATGCTGTGGAATTCAGTGGGTTTAATTTTAACCCAGTGGTTTTGAAAGCATGAGAGACACTGCCAGGCAAGAGGATCTAGCACATCACTGTCCTAAACCAGGGGCATTTTTAATTAGCTGTAGCCAGGCATGGGGGAGAGAAAATCAACTTGACCCACCCTCTAGGAGTGTGCAGAATATCACATGCTGAACAGTCCCAAACAGCAATTAAAGACCATCCAGAGCTTCTTGAAGGCAACACAAAAGCAAAATACAGGTCATTCTAGGAACTGCTGCATGCATTAGGCCAGTGGGTAGATAACACTGGTGACAAACCCTCCTCCTCCTGCTCATAAATGACAAGATAACCTGAAACAAAAGAGGTTTGACAGTCTTGTAATATCAATTACACATGAAAATATATCCTTGCAACTGCTTCTCCTCACATAATGCATTATTAACGCTGCTGGCATGTTCACTGTAACACGATGGAGAAATAATTTAATAAGGCTGATTGAGGCAAGGGGGAAAAATGTCTGTCTTACAAGTGGAAGTTAAAGGTTGCTGCTCTGATTTGCTGCTCAAAATGCTTGAGAGGATGTCAAATGATTTCTGGTTTTTGCAGATGAATGCTATTGCTCTGCAGATCCCAGATATTGATAAAAACTTCGCTTCAGGCACAAGCACTTAAAGATTCAGTAGGAGATTATGATCATCATATAATACTAAATGAAGCTAAATTAAAAGCTGGCCCAGTGCATTTTTAATATTGCTATGTGCTAATAAAGCACCCATGGGATTTAGCAGAGATCCAAGGGGAAATCCTAGAAGAAATCTGTGCAGTATTTATGAACTGGGACACAACAACTGATCATCAACGACCACTGCAGTGCTCTAAAGCCAACCTGCTGTCCTCCTGCACTCCAGGAACTCTTTCTTGCACCAGAGCTCACACTGACAGTGACAAAGAGCAGCTGACAAAAAGAAAAGGTGGCAGAGCCAGCTCAGAAAGGTTCCCAACAGTGGAACACAGAGCAGTGCCCCAGCCTGCTGTGGGGGCACTCCCAGCTGCTGGGGCTTCTACCCAAAACCACTTCTCTACCAAACCACTGAGCCAGCAGGTTAAGAATCACCCCAAATTATTCAGAAATCTCTTTCCTAAGCAACAATGGCTAATTAAAAACCCATCAACACATACACACAAGAGAGTTTTCCTCCAGTTTTGAGTTTCACCTGGCATTGCATTGTTCCTTCGTGGTGTTTTCTACAACTCTCACAGCACCAGTGTCATTTCAACACCCTGGAATGTTGACACCCAGACTGTTTCTTCCCTGCTTCAGTAATTTCTCCAGGTCAGTTCTGAGCACAGTGAATGCTGTAACTCTTAGTAATGAAATCTGGTCAGTAATAACTGTAACTCTCTGGTGAGGGGTTAACCTGTTTATTTACAATGGATATCTGGAGGACATTATTCTACAAATGCTTATTCTGTAACAGCATGGATGCTTTAGAACCCTTCAGTGTAAAGACTTTCTTCAAGCTTTTGGAAATACAAACAAGCACATCAAGCAGATCATTGTTCTCAATCTGCTCCTTCAAAGAGCTCTGACAGAACAACAATACTTCATCTTCCTTTGCAAAGAGGTAATGATTTTTTTCCTACTGATATTATATTCATTCAAAACCAAGAAATGTTATCATTTTCACTATTCATAAAAATATGTATTGGCTTTAATAGAAATTGCCAAAGAAATTGCACCTCTGAAAAAGGATACAATCTGTTCTGTCACTGGAATATTGTGATGAAAGCTCTGTGGTAAACTCAGAAGGACTCTCCTATTTGCATAATCTAATAAACAGGGATTGTTCCTTGAAATAAAGAGAAACTTCTTAGAGAAGAGGAAGGGTAATGAAAAGTCTTGATGCAGTAGATCCAGATTTTGCAATGCACTGGATGAAGTTCCTAGCTGTGCAGTGCAGGCCATGGCTTGCTGAAGTGATGAAGCACTGCCCAAGGTGCAGGTGCCAGCCCCAGTTTTTACAGCTTTTTGCATCCCACCAAGCTTGTTTTGGGCTGCTCAGCAAAGCTTCCACCACAAGCTTTGTGTCTGCTGGGTTTACACAGCTCCATCTCTGCCGAATCAAACTCACCTAAATCATATTCTCATTATTTGGGAATTTTCCTCAACTCCCAGTCACTCATCATAGCATGGTAGACCCAGACCCAGCTACCAGATAAACCTGGGCAGCAAGTGCCACATGAGCACCTCCCATTGAGCCATCTGAGTTCCCAGAATTTTTTCCACAAGTCAAACACCTCATTGTCAGTGTTAGTTACCATTTATCACAGAAACAATGTAATTTGCCCTCCCACAAAGAGCTACTGCACTGCTTCTCTGGTTACCATTTCTGCCTAAAATCAGGGTGTTTCTCACTATAACCTGCAGGAAATGCACAGTTTAGTGCCTGCACTGGTGTGTCAGACTTGCTGCCTTTAATCAATGGCTAAAGGAACAGAAGTTCTCCTACTGATTATTACAGACATACTTTTAAAGGCCTCACAATACTTCTCTTTAAAAAAAAAATGTTCCAGACATTTGTTCTGACTCATTTCCAAGAGCAGTCCTAAAGCAGGGTCTGGGCACACTTAATTGTGTTCAGGACACTGGCAGGAGGAATGCCAATGGCCTGAAAAAATTAACACACAGCCTAGATCAATCATTACTGGATTTTCTGAGCTGATTTTTCTGATTTTTTTCTCCATGTGCTGAGAACAGCTGACTTCATTAAGCTAAAATGGCTCTTTAGCAAAGCAGCAATTTGCAGAGCAGCTGCAGCCTGCTGTTCCTGACACGTGCAGAGGGGCTGATTTCCAGATAACCCTTCCATTCTTCAGCTCCTCTTCCTCCCCAGATTCACCATATCCAAAAAAGACAAAGTGCTGAAGAGGATTCTGCAGGGCCTCCCTATTTCCACCATGAAAAATACACCTAAATGCTGTTTTCATCAACTCTTCCTGATAGTTAGATCTGACCTCAGAGAAAGGATATGCAATACCCTCACTCCTCAGTAATTAGAGACATATTTCCAGTATTAGTATTTCTTAACCTATTTGTAGCTGGGTTTTTTTTAACCAGGGGCTGAAATACAGAGCATCAGCACAAGGGTGATGTAATTAATGTTTTTCTTTCTGTTAAATCTGATGCTTCTTGAAAAGCCCTAAACCCACAGCAACCCTTTCCCTCTGTTTTGATCTCCCTGCAGAAGAAGAGTGACCACTGCCAGGTTCATTAAACACAGCTTGAGGATTGCCCCCTGCTCAGGCATTTCCAGCACTCTGCATCCACAGTGAGCTCCCTTGATCCTGCCACTGCTCCCACTGTGCAAACAGCTCTGTCTGCTGGGAATCTGCTAATCAGGCTCCACAGGGCCATCACACACCATAAACAACTCACAACAGCAGCCTGAATTTACCAATCTGCTTTCCATTCCTGCTGTTCTCTTCCTCTTCTGACTTCCAGCTCCTGTTTCCATCCAAAACAAAGGTTTTTCTTTGTTTTTTTCTGGTTTTTTCTAGCAAGAACAGGTATATTTTAGGGAAAAAAACCCTCAAACACTCAAAGCCCAAAACCAAAACCAACTGATTCTTTGCTAAGCATTCCCATGTTTTAGAAACACCTGGTTTTGAAACTATTCACAGCCCAAAAGAACCAGTTTCGTGTTCCTCCTCTCTACTTGTCGTGGGATGATCTTGTATTCCCCATCGCCTGCTGGAAGGTTTTTTTGTGCCTTCGGACTGCAGCNGCTGCCGGGACCTGCTTGCTTGGCTGGCAGGAGAGAGGAGAGAGACTCCCTTCTGGGTTGTTTCCTCCTCGATTTGTGTCCAAACCGGCACACTACTGAAACACCAACATTTACAGTACTTTCCAAACCTCAGTGCCAGTGCTTGGCCTCCAGGCCTTTTGTTTCCTAGCTCTGATGACTTCTAGTTAGCACAGGCACACTCAGCTTCTTCACAGCCTCCAGCCACCCTCCTCATGCATCTGCTGAGCACAGACAACCTCTGAAGTCACCCCAAAACCCTCAGTCAACCCCAATCACTCGAGTTTTCGCCACTGGTCACACTGGATGCAGCACATTCACTCCCTTTGATAATCACTGGGGAAAAAGAAAGTTAAAGGTTTGCCTCAAAGCCAAACAAAATCTTTAAGGGACAGGATCTTATTCTCTCATAAGAGATGAAAAAGCTACAGGCTCCAAGTTATGCTTCCCCAAGCTCAAGAAACCCTGGTCCTGCAAGCTCATTACAACCTACAGATTGTCAAGGAAATGCAAGCACACCTGTATGGAATGGGGCTCGGCCAGGCATGGCCAAGGTGAAGGATTCCACAAGGAATTCTCTTTTCCAAGTGAAAGGCATTAATGGGGGCACAGGGCAGTTGGTTTAATTTGAAAACTACCATGTATGGCTTCACCAGTGATCTACAAAGCAAAACTAAGTGCCTGGAGCAACCAAAATGTTTGGGGAATTTGGCCACAAGAGGAGCAAACCTAAGGATGTGGGACATCCAGGCTGCCAAGGGCTCTGCTGCTGCCACATTTTTGGGGGTGGCCCACAGCCAGCCTTCCCACCATGCTCTCTCCATGGCAGGGACATGCATTCACTGTGTTCCCTGCCACTAGGAGCTTCTGAGGTTGGGGATGGAATCACAGTGCTCTGCTGGGATGACAACTGCAGCTGCCACAGGGGGCAGGCAGGCAGAAAAAATTTAGCTCTCAACAGTTCCTGAGGGACAACCCCAAAAATCTTGGGTGCTTTTAACTGAACATGAGCACTTGGCCCGTGATCAGCTCAAGGAGACTGTGGAGCCTCTTAGAGACAGGACAGAACAGCTCTGGGCACCACCACAGCACCTGCAGAACAGGAGGTCACCAGAGCTGCCCAGTGTGGTCACAGCTGCTTCCAGCCTGGCCACCAAGAGCCCAGAGCCTCAGCCAAGGAGAGCAGAGCAAGGGCCATGAGTGGGAAGGGGTCAGAGACAGCACCACAGGGCACCAGGGTGAGGTCCTGAAAAGCCAGTCCTGAATTCTGAACCCAGGGCATTGATCCTCTTAAACAAATGATAAAAAATAACCAGCATAAATCAGAAAAGTGCCTTGCAAGCAGCTGAAACAGTCCAGCCTTCCCCCACTGTGGTTTTTTTAATATCAGTTTATTGGAGGGAAATGGGAGATCCCATTTCAGAGCAGCACCTTCTCTGGCACTGCTTATTTTAACAAACACATGCATGGCCTACTGAGGATTCCTCTATTCCAGCCCACAGATCACAATTTTCCCTCCCAAAACAGGAGCTGTTAATGTAAAACAGAACATCCTGTATTTCCCATCCTTTGTATAATGTCCACAACCATTTGTGCATCTTCTGCTTTCTGCAGTGCACTCACCTGAGTGCTTTCCTCAGACACACAAGTGGAAAACAGCCCCAACAGTGTGGTTCCTTAAAACCATAACTGGATTTGAACAGCTTTAAATATTCCATGCTCCCACCAAGGAACACAGGCCATCCATGTTTAAAGAGACTCATGATCAAACTCCTACAGTTTACAAGCACATGCTGATTAGTTCTCCCACAGTTTGCCAAAAAAGGTGTTGAGACTGGTAGGGGAGGACTGACAGCAACATCTCCAGCAGCTACATCCACTGGCAGCATTTCAGAGTCAGTTTAGTGAGCACTTCAAAATACACAACTTTGCTGCACAAATAAATGAGTGACACATTTCCCTGTAAAAGCTGAGGAAAGCAATGACAAGGCAGAGATGAAAATATCTGACTTTTCAGAGACTGTATGTTTTTCAGCAAACTAAACCAAGGATGAATAACCCATTTTGCAGAGAAATATAATGCCAGAGATGTTAGCAAGACATTTCAATTATTACAAAGAAGTGAAAGCACGTTTAAGTCTGAAACATCAGTGAGCATTTTGTTAAGGACTTTGTTGATTTTTCTGCCACTGGTCAAGTGAAAAAAGCAGATAAAGACAGAGTTTTCTAGCAACCATGCTCATAAAACTTCATATAGCCCTTCTTTATCAACCTCAAATGTACACAGGTAGGTGTTACATGCATAAAATTGAATAGGTACACATTTGTTGCAATAAATAGCATTACTTAGGGATTCAGGGTAAGATTTGAGAATTCTTCAAAAGTATCGAGTTGGAAACTTTCCCACAGCTTGAAAAACCCCATACCTTGACAAATGGTACTGTCTTCTAGCCTTGCTGATGCCTCTCTCCTTAAGGTGAGGTCTGCAGCAACTAGGAGGTATGGAAGGTAAAACTTCCCCAAGCCTTTTCCTTTTCCAGCTGAATTTCATAGTAGGAAATCCAAATACAATCCATGTCTGCCAGAAAAATATAACTGGACTGCCAGCTGACTTCCCAGATTAAAAGAGCCTTCTGACAGGAATTTATTCAGGTCATTCCATCCCAGAGCAATTCACTCTATTTAGGCAGAAAATTAATTTATTAAGAAGCAGAAATAAGCCTTGATTTGACTACATTTACTTCTCCCTGTGTTACAAATCTGGAAGTGTCAAAAGCACAGGCAATAATGTGATGCTGAAGAGTCCTCAGGACTGGGAATCCATCTCTTCAGCCTGTGGGACAGTCACTTAACCTTCTTTTATTCCCATCACTCTGAAATTCCTACAAAAAAAAGTACAAAATTGCTTCCATAAAGAAAAAAGACAGGTGATTGTCATAGGAGACTGCCTTGAGGAGGGAACAGAAGGCTCCTTGTGCAGACTGAACCCACCTAGGGAGGTTAAAGATATGATGGGAAAGATTCCCAGCCTGGCACTGACCTTGGACTATTGCCCTTTAATGATGCTGCAGGCAGAGAGCCATGAAGGGGCAACGAGAAATCTGAGGGGAATCTGAGGGGAATCCAAGGGAAGTCCAAGGGAAATCCAAGGGAAATCCAAGGGAAATCCAGGGGAGACTTCAGCCCTGGCTCACCAGGGGGGTCCCAGCTCACTGGAGCTTGGCAGAGGTGATGCCCACCTAGAAAAAGCCCAGAGGGAGGATCCAGTGCACTGCAGGTCTGACCTTGGGGCTGGTGAAGGTCTTTTCCAACCCAAACAATTCTGTGATTCTAAATGCTTGAAGGGAAGGGAAACCACTTTTGTCTGAAAACATTAATGCTGCCTAAAGTAGTTCAGTCAAGGAGGAAACCCAGCTACAGGAATTGCAGAACCAAATAACAGTGAGTGAATTCCAACTCTTTGGAATCCAAGCTTATTTCCTGTATGTTGCAAACCTCGAGTATATCTTTGAGATACATGGGGAAAGATTAGTACTGCATTTAATTCTCTAACTGCCAGTTCTTGACAACTGAAGATAATAAGGATTCCAATAGTTTATTTAAATAAAGGTTTAGTCAGTTCAGGCAGTGCCCACTGATGTGACAAAGGAAGCACTTCTGTGATCCAGGGTATGACTTTACAATTGCTGTACACTTTGAGGCTCACCCACTTCTGCTGACTCTGCCTTCTGGGCACTTCAGAGTAGAATGTGCAAGTGGGTTATGAGAAACTTGGGCTGTAAAAGCCATCTGCATACCAGAGATCCTGAAAGGATGAACAATGTCTTTCTCACCACAGCAGGCCCATGGCAGAACCTCTCAGGCACAGCCTCCCTCTAACAGCAGAGCTGCCACTCCCTTTCCTCAAATTCAGAAAGCTGAGCAAGTGTCACAGTGTGGGATATTAATAGCCAAACCCTGCTGGCACAGCTGTGCCACAGTTAAGAGTGCAGAATCTCTCAACTCCAGCTTCCTTCAATACAACACTCACTATGCTGCACTGTAATTAATGGCCTTGTCTGCTTACAAATGTGTCACAGCTATTTTTGCAACTAACATCTCAAATCCAAGAAAAATAGATGTGCTTTGGGTCCACAAGTATCACTAACACCCCATCATTATCAGTGGATCTGCATGTTCACCTGAGCAATTTCTCTGCAGCAAATCTCCTTACCAGATGTTGCACAAATACTTGGACATAGATAAAGCCAAATTTAACAAGGGAGTTTAATAAAAAACACCAACTGAGTGTCTCCCCAAGGAGGCTGCTCTAGAGCTCAGGCCTGTCTTGCCTGCAGCAGGGAAAGGTGGACCAAAAATAAGACAGGATCTCTGGAGAGCAGCCCCTGTGCCTGGGGTCTGTGCACGTGTGATGAGGCCACAGCATCATAAGCACCTGCACAGAGAAACACCAGGTGTGACCAAGGGAAGGTTTTGTTTCCATTTATTCTGATCCCCCCAGGAAAGACCCTGAAGACACCATGAGAACAAGAAGGTCAGAGAGCACAGTGAGAATTGAGCTGTTGCTGGCATGTCCTTCCTTCAGCCTCTCTCGGGGGGCCAGCAGTCAGAGGCAGAGGGCTCAGGCAGTGTGAATCCCAGGGCACCCTACACCTCCAGTGCCTGAGAAAATCACCTGTCCCCTGATCAGACACCTGCAGGGAATGTTTTCCAGCAAAGCAGCCCCTGTGCTCCCCTCAGTGGTTCACAGGGTGATGATCCCCCCGTGCTCTGAGGTCCTTTTCCTCCTTGCAAGGCACATTCTCCTGCATCCCTGCTGCATTTATGTCTTGAGAGTGCTTTCCTTTGAGGAGGTGCCATGGGTGTGAATGCACCTTGGCACAGCAAAGCTTTCAGACACAAATCTTAAGAGAATATTTGAGTTCAGAGCGATGCTGAGACAAACCTGTCATATTCCTATTGCTCACTGTAGTCTTGCAAAATGGCTGAGCTACAATCTACTTCAAGCTAGGCCAAGAAGCCTGAAATCCTCCCTGGATGGATATTCCATCAGCAGGAGACACAGGAAATGAATGAAAATCTTTCCTTGAAAATTCCATGCATTTGTTCCCCAGGATTAACTTTGTTTCAGTGACTCCCTAGTTCAACTGCCTCAAGGGAATACTTATTTTTAGTACTTTGAATCCAGGCCATTTGTCTAGCATTCCATATTACTGAACAAAAGCAAGCTGAAAAACAGCCAATACCTCAAATTTGGCTCACCTGAGTGGCTGCTTTAGCAAAACAAAACAACAAAAAAGACAAAACCAGGATAATTCCTCGAAAATTACCACAGCTACACTTCAATTCCAGGTAATTCTGTTCTTCTGCAAAGACAAGTAGAAGTCCAAGCACACAGCTCCACCTCCTTCCCTTGCATAAATGTAACTGTCTGAGGGATGTTTATAATTACAAATAGCATTACTTGTATATTTCTGTAATTGCCCTGCCATAGCTGAAATTTTTACCTATAACCATATCAGAATTGATTTTGGTTATTACTGAAGTCAAACAGTCAAAAAAGCTAGACTAAAACACTGAAAAAACAACTTTAAAAATTGTGCCAAACCTGCTAACTGGAAGCATAATCAGCAGAGTAATTAATGCTTTAATTTTATGCACAAAATGGTTTGGGTTGGAAGGATCCTGTTCCAACCCCCCTGCCATGGGCAGGGACATCTTCCATTATCCCAGGTTGCTCCAAGTGCCTTCCAGCCTGGCCTTGGACACTTCCAGGGATCCAGGGGCAGCCACAGCTTCTCTGGGCACCCTGTGCCAGGGCCTCAACACCCCCAAATTAAATGTTTTTCTTTATGTCTGGGAGAGGCCCATGCAGTCTTATGGAACAAAATAAACTAGCATTTACAGTAATATTATTTCTGCTGAAAACAGAAGTTGTTTCAAACAGAGTACAGGAACACAAGCAAGAATTACAGAAACATACAGCTGAAGAAAAAGATTAAAAAAAAAAATTAAAGCAAAATAGCATCAGGCAAAGATGAAACCTGTAGAGGCAAAACTTCAGATGCAGTTACACCTAGAGCAAGAGGCAAAGCAAAACTAGGAAGTGATCAGCACTTAATCGTCAAATTATGTCTGAAATGTAATGGGAGTGGTCTCCAGGGTATCCCAGTGGGATTCAGGGAAGTCTCCAGCTCACAGCAGAGACCTAAGCTGCCCTTGCCAGGGATCTGCCACCCCCCAGCAGGGCTGCCTGCTCTGCCTGCACCCCTGAGCCTGGGGGAGCTGGGCCAGAGACAGGAAGGGCTGCGGGGACAGCAGCAGCCCTGGGAACTCAAGTGGGGTACAGCCTTGGCAGCCCAGCTGGGAGCAGCTCACCAGGGCTCAGCTTGCAGGCAAACAAAATAAACACAGACCTGCAGCTGGACAAAACCATAGCTGGGGGTAGCAAAATGAAGAAAAGCAGAAAAGCAAAGCACACCTAAAATAATTCGGCTCTAACGCAGCGCTGTGGTCGGTGAAGGGAGAAAAAGGTTTGGAAATACCTTAGCAAATGAATAAAACCCATACAGAATGTATCCTAGAGGGAGGAAGGAAAGGAAAACAAAGCACAACAACAGGAGTTTTTACTCCTTCTGGCAAGGGATTCCAGCATTGCTATGACTATACCAACTTCCTGAGCCAGGGGAGCATGGAAAGGGTGAAAAAGCACCCAGAACAAGAGCCAGGGACAGGCAGGTGTGGGTATCACTTTTAACTGCTTTGCTATTTTTTCCTGCAACAGTTAGATCTACACTAACAACAGTCTGACTTTCAAGATTTCTCTTACAGTAACAAAATTCCTTGCCTTCACTTGGAAGGTGGGGATTTCTCTGTGCCCATACATGAGATTTTGAGCATTGGAGAGAAACAGTGGAAGTCTTTGATAGGAACAAAGTAAAAGAACAAATCAAATTAATCCCTCTCAGCAAATGTGCAATTTCTACTATGAAGCCTGAGTTGGTCAGAGCATTTTCTTTTTTTCACAAGTGTGATATCCTCTCTTGCCTCACATTATCCTAAACCAATGCAGACAAAACCCTTCCCAAACTCCTTCCAATTTGCCATGAGGTTGGAGAAATTTTCTTAGAAAGCAGGATGAAAATACACAGCTTTGTCAAACAGCAAGATGGGAAAATATCAGTGAAGCACATAAACAATAAAGGAACTTGGGCTGGCCCAAAGGTACAATTAGAAGGGAGAAAGGAGGATGGATAGCAAGCAAAGCTTCTTGATAAATGGAAAGCATTTGGCACTCTCAAGATCCTGCTGTGATCTCTGTTCCTCGAGAGTTTTGAAATTAGACTCATTAAAAGAGAACCACCTTATGCTGACAAAGAAACATATTCCATGGTCTATCCTCTCTATTCCTGATTTCCTGATTTCTATTTCTCTGAAGTATTGCACTGAGACATTGAACTCGTGTGTTCACCTGAGGCTGGGAATTTTCTGCTTTGCTGCTGCCCTGCTTGCAGCTCCAACATAAATTCTACCTCTGTTGTACTCACAGGCAGGAGAACTGGGACCTGCTCCACATCAGCATTAGAAAACACTGCAGCATCCTGGCTCCTGCTCCAAGTGCTGTGCTGTCACCACTTGACTGCTCAGAGTTCAACAGTCATGAGCTGTAAATTTACAGCTCAGCTTTAGGCTTCAAACATTGCTTTAGTTTACCTGTGTAAACCTCAAGCTGTTTGCTGCAGAATCAAAGTGCCAGAAGGACTCTCGTGCTCAGTAGAGACAGCAGCAACTGCTCCACTGACCAAAAATCCCAGGGAAAACTTCACTGCTCAGTTTTGATGAGTGGTATGTACAAATAAATTTACATTTTAAGCAGCAAAAAGCCTCACCAACATGACTGAGTGGTTCATAGCACATAAGTGTGTCCAGAACCTTCTGCCAGTGATGCCTTAGGTTTTA
>VZRX01012919.1:333746-381467 GCA_013398075.1 Notiomystis cincta | reverse complement strand
TTTTTTTTTTCCTGGGGGGTGGGTGGTGATGGTGAAGGGGAGGATTTCTACTGTGCAGCGTTTGCTGGAAGGAAAACCCTGTAGGTGAAGCCATATGGGTTCTCAGTGGCATGGCTTAGTGGCTTCTTGGCTTAACAGTTTTCGGGCGGGGAGTGTGCAAGGAAGGGTGTGTTTTAGGAGGGCTCGACTGATCAAGAGAGCTTGAATAGATACGTTTGGAGAAGCAGCGCTTTCCAGGAATTTAAATGAGACCCTTTTTTTGTGGTTGCTTTTCAAGACTGTTCTGTTAGTTCTATATTTGCTTTTGCAGATTGCTCTTATCAATAGTTAGGCAGCTGTGCTAGCAAATAAAAATCGATATTCTCAAAGGAAAAAAAAGAAAGTCTCGGCGAATTCACCTCTACTAAGCGGTGTGGATCACTTTTGTGGTCTCGTTTTATAATTTGACGGGAATGTTATAGTCTCTAATGCACAACTGCCATTTCTAGTTTATTTTGTTATTGGCACTGTGTTTCTTTTGCTACTAGAAAAAATATGATTGGGTTACTCATTCAAGTAATTTAGTTGATAACTTGGAGGAACGTTTAGTCATCTCATTTCAGATGTGGAGGGAAGTGCTAAGAGAAGGGCAGGAGGCAGCGGCAAACCTCAAGGCTTAGGTTTTTGCACCTTTTTTAATTCGATTTTCCTTTTTCAGTTTTGCAAACTTTCTGAACTTTAACCCTTTTGCAATGAAACTTTCCAGGCGTGGTGTCTGCATCCAGGTAATTTTAATGCATACATATTTATGTATATATCTCTCTTTTTTTGGTTTGGAAAACTTAGGTGAAAATAATTCAGCTGGTTTTGATAGTGTGGGTTTGGATATGGGGAAAGAATTACTACATTTTTCCATTTAAAGATGAAGCTCTTGCAGTTTTTTGTTGTTTTTTTAAAGAGGGTTTTATTATTTATGTAAATCTGAAGTATGGTTTAGAGGTATTATTCTTTCATGGGCAGTTTCTGATTAAAATACTGCTTGAATGGAAATCCTGCCTACTAATTTCGTGTGTATCTTGCTAAGACCAACTGCTGCACTACTGGGAAATGATGTTCTATATTTGCTGAATGAGAAGCTGTGATAAAGGGTCTGGAGGTGAAGTCCTATCTTTGCACTCAAGCCTAAGGACACTCATCACTGATTTCTGTAGCTGACAACTTTGTGTACACCTCTGCTGTAGGAGGCAGGCTCCTCTTGCCATTTGCTGTGCAAGTGCTGGATTTGAGATCTTGTAAGTGAAGACTTCAAACTATTTGTAGGCAGAAGTCTTCTCTGATTGAGTTTAGGATGTCTAAAACTCCTGGTGTGGTAGTCAGAGAACACTTTTCTGTTCTACACTTCATCTGGGCAGAGGACAGGATTTCCCAGCATTGTCCACACCACACATTCAGAGCTGGAGGATGTATACAAAATGTTAGAGGTTTGTTGCAAGGTTGCATAGTTCTACATCTCTGGTTTGTCATGTGTTTTCTACCAAGGAAATGAAAAGAAAGGCCAAACAACAGGAAACGTGTTACAAAAACTTTTTAAAGGCAGCTTAAAGAGATGCTAGGGTTGCATATGTAAATGTCACAGTGGAAAGATGTCATGGATGAAGTTGTATGCTCATCTGAGCTCTTGTTCTTTGGAATCTGCAAAATGATTGTTATATGCCCTCTTAGGTTAAATGCAGACTTGTGCATAAATAAAATCTGATTTAAAATCAAGAAAGCAGAATTAAAAAATAACCGTAATATTACAGGATTTGATTGGGTTTTTTATTGCAGATTAGTTAAATAAGATAGAACAGCATCCTGGTGGTAGCATCCTAACAATTGCATTGTGAATTGGTGCTGTGTGTGCTGGTTACCACATAAACCATGGGGGCATGCTGAGTTTTACATGAGTTGTTGGAAAGCTGCTGGCCCATCAGAAATAGGATGCAAATCTCCCTGCAGTAATTTTCAGACTGTGATTTGGAAACTTCTCTGTACTTGCTAAGGAATTGCCTAGCAGTCTACAGAGTACTTGGGCATATGGTATAGGCTCATTTTCCATGTATTTAGCTACTAATGGCATTACAATAAGCCAAAAGCATTAAATACCTCTCTAATATTAATTAACTTGTTAAGAATTTGCTAAAATACTGTTAAAATCACAGATGTGTTCAAAGGCTGTATGATCAGTGTGAATGCAAATCCAGGGAATAAGGTCAGTGGGAAATCTCTTGATCTGCAAAGGTCTGCTAAGATGCTGTTGTTGCTAAAAAAAAAAAAATTGGTTTCTCCTTTGGCATTGCAACTTTGGAACAAAGACATAGGGACTTGCTTCAAGGAATGGAAAATCTGACTTTGCTGCTACTTTTGTAGTGAAGAAATCATTTTTGTTGAGTAAGGCTGTTGGCTTCCTCAGCCTAAAGGTTTACAACCTTTAAATAGCTCTTCCTGACACTAAGCAGTATCCCTTTCATGTGTTTGAAGTGTGTTAGAAAAGTTGGCTGGCAACATTGGTACTGATGAATGAAAAAGAGAGAAATTTACAACATCAGATACTTTCTTTAAATTATTTCCCTTGTTGTTAGTTATTACCAAGCATTAGACTGTCACACTTGCATATAATTAATGTAGTAAATGGCTTATTAGGCGCCATCTGAACTTTTGCCTTGTTTAATTATAGAAGCTTAGTGCAGTGGTCTGTGTACAATATTCACCCCAAATAATTGCTTTCAGACTTTTATCTGACTGTGGTTGTTTTTGGAGCAGCTGCATACATGGCTTTTCCCTGAACTTTGCACTTCTTAGGCTCTCGCTGGCAGTCCTGACACTACATTTTCAATTTGCATAACTAAAAGCAGTTGCGTTTTGATTTTGCTGGTAATAATTCAGAGCAATTGTTCTGCATGCCATTCATATGTTAATGTGTTTTGAGCTTCCTTAAAATTCTCTAATTCATATTTAGGTATCAGTCAATCCATGACACAAATGGGAAAGTTAATGTAATATTTCTTTTTTTCTGGAAGTTTTTAAATGGTTTACTGAAGTTAAGAGTATTTCTTCCACTGACGCTGTATGTATTGAAAATTATGTTGAAAATGTAAAAGGAGTGGCATGGGATGAAATCATCACCGCAAAGGATTTACAATAAAGGGTTCAGATTCAGCAAACCCTTCTTCCTGTGTTTAATTGCATACATTAATTTCACAATAAATGCCATCTTCCTCTAGTAGAACTCCTGGTGACACATTTAGAATGCAAGATCATGTGAAAAGCTGAGTACAGCTACCATATTATACCTGTAAAAGCCCCTGATACTTGTTACTGGGTTTGTGAACATTTTGTATTTTAGATCCATTTTTTTTCTAAGGTGCAACCATAGAAAACTGATTTTCTTGATCTGTAACACTTCAAAAAAAAATCTTGTAAAGAAGTTAAGATTTCTTTTTATCTGGTCTGAAAATTTTACATAGACTAGAATCAGTGCTTCAATAGTTGGCCTTGAGGGCAAAGCATGCCAAAATCATTCTGTTTGCTATATGCATTTTTCAGAGAATGTCTCTTTCCAGAAGGATAAACACTTGAAGAGTTAAATATCAGGGAGCTCTTGCTGGTGTTCTTGATGAGGGTCCTTGACCTTGGCAGCTTGTGCCAAACAGATGCTCTGGCAGACCTTAATGGTCTACAGACCTTCAAAGCCCTCCTTGACACCAGTCACTTTGGAGAGGCCAGTTCTCCTGTGTTGCTGAAGATGGCCAGAGGCTTGGAGGAGCTGGGGAGGTGGAACAGAGCTGAGCTGTCAGGTGTGGTGGCCTGGATTGCTGCTGCATTTCGTTGGAGACACAGCCGTACAGCTGGTTGTGTGTGTGTTAGTGCACTGTGCTTTCTGCAAGGTGTGCTTAAGAAATCTAAATGTAAATTAAAAGTAAATGTTATTCATTGCATAGCTCTGTGGTTGTCATCAGAGTAGGATTCACTGCAGGTTTTGTGCAGTCCCCTGTTTATTGTCTTAAATTGTACAGATGCTATCTGAGAGTAGGGCGTTACACAGCTGGGGTTGTGAGATGACTGTGAGTGCTCTGAGGTATGAACACAAAATCAGTGTAACAATGGGAAGTTTCTTCTTCACATGTGAGATGTATTTGTCTGGCTGGAAGATATGTGGGCAACCAGATACAGAGGGCTTAGCAAGATGGGGAGATTTCTTCTGCCACTTTCTGAATCCGTTATGTCCGTTATGCAGGAGCCAGAGGTCTGGAGGGTGTAAAATTTGATGAGGTCTCTTTATAGGAGCCTCAGTCTAAAGTAGCTGTGCTAAATTCTGTATTTAATTTTGGTAGTGGAATTGTCTTTCAGTCCATCACTGGAAGGACTACTTTTGGTCTAGTCACTGTCATATCAGTTTCTCAGCAAAGGCTCTGATCCTGTCTCTGTGAAATACCAAGTTGCATCTGCTCGTGATGGTCTGAGTAAATACCTTCTGTGTATAAAAATGTAGTGATGTGCCATACAATCATCATCCAAAATGCCCTCAAACTTTGCATAATCGAGTAGTGAAGAATTTGCCATTCTCTTGTGAGGCTGATGGAGCCTAGAAGGGAAAATGCTAGTTAAGAGTGCTGTTTGAACACAACCTGAAAAACACAGGTATTTTATAATTCTCTATAGAAAGCAGGAGGTGTTTGGCTCTGGACTGACAATGGAATATCAGACCGTTCACCCTTGTGTTGCGTCAGGGAAGGGGGGTCAGTAACAAATGAAAGCTGTTACCATCTGATGGCTGTTCAGTCACCTGTGAAATGTGGTTTCTAATAGACAGGTTTCCACATCATAGGAGCAGCAACTGCAATTAGATGAGCAGAGCCAGCCCCCTTGTCAGAAGCCTCGTACATCATGCCTCATCTTAGCCTCAAACCAGTCCCGCCTGTTGGGTGTTTCCAGCAACAGCCCTGGGACCCGTGGTCTCTCTGTCTGCTGCTGGAGAAAGAGTGAGTTTATGGTCCAAGCTGTTGGCCTTTCTCTCCTAGACAGGCTTAATCTGTGAAAGCTGAAAAAAGTAGATGCTACAGCAGCATCCATGAGGTCCTGGCTCCATGTGAATAAGTCGCTTGCAAAATGTTCAAAGGCTTCACTGGGTTTAGGATTTCATCCTGTGGAAGCGTTACAGAGGGCACCCTGTATCTCCCAGTGAAGCTAACTAATCATGCCCAGACGTGGTAGTAGTTAACTGACAAATTGGCTGAGAAGTCAGTGATTAATTTTAACAAATGAGTTTTCTTTGAATGCAAGCTCATGCATGCTAATTATGACAATATGCCTATGATAAAATTAGAGATCTGTATTCTTTAGGCTTCAAATCTGCCTGTGTATGGTTATTTCTTCCACTGTCTTAAAACATCTGCCTTTTGTGGGGAGTATCATCAGGGGAAGGGGAAAAACACACACAGAAAAGAAGTGCTCTTCCGTTCCCAAAATACTCTAAATACCAATGAAACATTCAAAGCGATTGCAAAATTCCTTTCTAGTGCTAAGGAATATTTAATATATTGTATCATACATTCTGTAAGGCCTCTGGTGTCTTCAGTGAACCACAGGTCTAATATCCAGTCCCATAAAACTAGTGGAAAGGTTTGTATCACCTTTAAGTGGGCTCAGGGTCTAGGACCCCAGTGAGTCCTAGTTTGTGTTTCAGCTGCAGGCTCCTTTCAACAGGAGTCTCTGAACTTGGGTGGTAGGAAACAAAGCTGCTAGCAAACATACCTGAGTTGGGCCATATTTTGATGTGTTGAGGAAGCTGCTTTTAAAACCAAGCCTGCTTAGGCTAAGTATATTCTGAGATGTTAGGGAGAAAGCATTAAGAATAAGAGGAGTGTAGGATTTTTTTGAATAAAGCAGTGTACACTATGTGACTTTTTCATTTTTCCCCCTAAATATGGTGGTGCTAGCACAGAAATTGCAGACAAGAAGCCTTCTTTCTTAAGAACACAAATGTAATGTGGTCTATGGGAAAATCAAGCAGTGACTTGTTTTTAGATGTTTGACTTGGATACAGTCTTGCAGATGGGTGGAAGTTTGTGATCAAACCACCTTGACTCCACAGGCAGATCTGTATTAGCACAGCTGAAGGGCACAGAGTATCAAGGGTGGCTTTGCACCCATGAGTTTGTGTGACTGTAGCAGTGTGGTGTTGACATTTTCTTTACAATATGCCACCTCATTTTCCGAATCTTATCATTCACCTATAAACCACATGTTCTGATTTAAAGCATAGTTAAAAAGTCTACTTAGTGGAAGGAGAAGGTTTACTAAGTATAAAAGTGATTGCTTTGGCAAAATAGAGAAGAATGTGGCATTAACAAAGAGAACTCATTTTTCTTCTTCTTCCTTTTGTTTTTTTTAAACATGCGTAACTCTCAAGCACCCTCGGATTTAAAAGACGTTTAGAGAAAGACCTTTAGAAAAATGGAAGTCTCTTTAAACATTGTTTCTTTCATTGTCCTGACAAACCTTGAAAAGTAGTTTCTGTGCCTGCACATTTCAGAAACAGTTCTTAGGGGTTTTATTATGTGCTGAAACATATGTTTATAAAAAAGACTATAACCTGGTGGAAAAAGTGTCTTATAATAATAAACCTGTCGATGGGCCATATGCTGCCATCAGTATGTTTGAAAAAAATAAATTCTTCCACAAGTGTTAAGTAAGTTTACAGCCTGAGTGTTAAGTTAGGGTCAGACTGTGACTCGCCCTTTGTGGCTTGAGAGGGGGAGGAAAGCGCCTGCAGATCCTCCTCATGCTCTTTTCATTAGCTCACAGGGCGGCAGGCGGGCTGGAGCTGGGAAGAGCCCTTCCCAAAGGGCACTGCAGGCTGGGGCTCTGTGGGAGACCACGAGAACTCCTTTTCCTGTAGCTTTTCCTTGGAGCTCCCCAGGTTTGTGCTGACCCAGCACAGGGCTATGTGTTTTGTAAAACTTGGTTGAGCATTGTGCGGTCTCTCCTGAGAAGAGCCCGCCTGCGAGTTAGGTTATCTGCATTTTAAAGGTGACAGAAGAGGTACCTGAAAAACAATAGAGCTCTGATAAACCTCCAATTGGATAAGAAATATGAAAAGAAATTCTGTTCTTAATGTCCATTAAGTAGATAATTTTTATTTTTGGCGATTATAGTACCAGTTTTGGTTTTTAATGCAGGAGACGTGGTCATTGCAAAGCCTTTTGTTTTTGAAGAGCAAAAGTAAGATGCAGAAGGTCAAAGGATATGTCATTTTTAAAAGGCCCTTTCTGTGTGGGATCAATGTTTCGTAAATGTAGACACTTTCGAGCCTATTTTACTTTGGATTCCCTCTCGTAGCTCCTGTGAATGGGAGTCATGCATGTGTGCATCTCAAAAAGAGTAGGTCTCTTTGTAACACTGTTTCCGTGTAGAAACATACTTCACTGGAAGAGCTTTAATGGCCTAATGTTTCCCACCACTAGTCAGCTGTGCACTGCTTGTTTTCCTGGCAAGGTAGCAGGCGATAGTTATTGTCAAAGGAAATATCAGGGACTAAGGAGAATTGTTTAAGGTAGTTGACCACGCTGAAAGCTGTGTCAAGTGATACATGTGGTTGCCATAGCATCTGTTATCAAAATCAAGATTGTGAACAGAACAGTCCCCATCAGGAGTGAATTCCTTACCCACAGTCTCTCCAGGATTCATCAGACAAATTAAAAGTTTGCTCAGGAGAGCAAATTTGCTTCTTGAGAGCTGAAATCTTCCCCCCTGGGTGTTCCTGTCCAGAAGTCTAATGCCATATGTTGTGTCTATGTGTACAAGGCTCTTCAGAAGAGGGCCTTGGAGACCAAGAAAGTGGAGCAGAGAGAGGTGCTACTACTGCCCAGACCCCAGCACAGATTCTGCAGTCAGCTTGGAAATGGGCAGTAGACTGGATCAGTAATCCATGGAGAAAAGGGTTGGGAGATAGGTGGATGTTCACTGAGATAATTTTTTGGGTTCATCAGAGAGTAAGGCTAAGTATGGATTGAAGGAGTATGAAGAGGACACCACCAAGTCAGGGGAGGAAACCATCTGTGTCTGGTGTTTGCTTACCTTCCCCAGAGAGGCACTTTGGTACTGGCAAGGCTGGGAAGCACCCCAGGACCATTTCTCTCCAGCGTGACTGAAGGTCTCCCCATGGAATCTGTGAAGTCCAGCTGAATTCTTACACCCAACTGGACCTGAGGGAAGGGTCCTGGGCTTCTGGGCTGCCTCCTGAGCACAGCTGATGAGGTGATGGAGGAGCCTGCAGTGGGCCAGGCTGGCTTGCCTGCACCATGCACAAGCCAACATATGTGGTGTTAACAACTGCAGCGCTCAGAATTTGCACAACCCACATTTAGTAATAAAATAGCCTGCAACTAGTCAAAGGCACCAGTAGTAGCCAAGCAAATTCAGAATGTCTAAGCCAGCCATTTTTAAGTTATGGTGAGCCAAAAAAAATTAGGGAACAGTCCAAGAAATGGAGAACACCTCACTTTTCAGGAACTCTCATATCTTCAAGATGCCTTGGCCGATCTACCTCAAACTTTCCAGAGGAGCTTTCCTTGGCATGAGACCACGACTCTGAAATTTCATGTGACTGGGTTTAACTTTGTTGCAGTTATGAAGGTTAAAACCAGAGTTTGTTATAGAAAGCTAATTTCTCCATTAGAAATATTTGTGCATAGTTAATATTTATTCCATTGTAATTGTTCACTGCTTGCTCAGACTGAATTGTATTTTTGCTATTTATTTCTGATTTTTTTAAAGAATAAATTCAGAGCAGTATAGGTTGGAGCCAAACTGTGCATGGCTGGATATAGGCATATGTAGTAAGGCAGAAGCATTAGCCCTGTAACTGCTGGAGAAGGATTTGCACCTGGAGTCCTACTCCCACCATACTGTCACTGAGAGCTTTTTGGAGTGGTGTCTGGTTTGAGTACAGCTTTTCCCTCTCTGCTCAGTAGAAGAGAGTATCTCTGTTGGCCTAGTTATACTCTCACCTCCAGGCAAAAAACGTTTCTGATTGATGGCCAGCTTGGCATTTAGGGCTTCCCTAGTGGCAGCTCCTGCTGTGGAAAGCTGTGAGGGTGGCAATGGCCTAAGATGGGGATCAGTATTCTCCATGTGTGCTTCTCAGCTGCTCTTTCTTGTGTCTAAATATCTGTAGGCTGAAATGTCTAGCTTTCAAAATTGCAAGATTTCACATAGGCATTAGGAACCAGAGAGAAAAAATGTCTGTGGGCCTGGAAGTGCTTTTTATTTTTAAAGTTAGAGGCACCTTAGCAGTGACTTCTGTACAGAGGTGGGACCTGGTTGTGCACTAGCCCTTTCCTCTGCTCTGAGTGCTGTTTTCTGAGTGATGTGAAGACCACAGCATGCTATTGCAGATACTTGCTGTTGTTGGATGAGGCCAAATGAGCAAAGGTCTCTAAATATGCTGTATTTCAAGACACTGAATTAGTTTGACTGAGCCACTGTATGGACAGAACAAGCAGGGCTGGAACAGATATCAGGCTGGAATGAGCCCTCACCCTGAGGCAGGGGCTGAGAGTGTTTGAAGTCACTGCTTGTCTGTATTTTTTTTTCTAGGGCTTAAGTTATAAAGCTCCAGGAGAGACTTGGCAGCAGTCAGGAGGTGCTGCCCCTGAAGAGACAGGGTGCTGTGCATCACTGTTTGGTAGGACTGTTTCTTAGGCAGGATCACTCAACACCTGCTGAACTCTGCAGTTGATGATGCCACGAGGTGCTCTGTGTGTCTGTGCAAGGCCAGTCTTTGTCCTCTTTGCCATCTCTACTGCTGCTGACTAGCAGCTGTAGCAGAGGGGCACTCCTGCTTCTTGCCTAACACACCCCACACCAAAAAAATACAATTGTTACAGGACTTTATTGTGGGTTAATTCCTGTAAAAGGGTGTCTGCGTGAAATACTGATCAGTAGGTTTTCTATTTGCTCAGGTGTTTTATAATTAGGGGCACTGAAAAGACCAACAGAGTCAGCTAAAAATCAATGTGCCTCTATATAGGCAGCCACTGAGAAGGGTGCAGGTAATGTGATCACAGCTGCTTAAACTGGGATCAGATATACCACTACAGTCTGCCAAAGCTTCAAGCAGGAGAGAAACCCTACGGAAAACTCCTGGAACATGGAATTAAAATAATTAAGTCTTGCAGTCTCTGGAATATATATTGCTCTTGTGAGGTCATCATGAGATAAATAGGGACAGTAGCACTAGGTAGAGCACTGTATATGTGGAACTTTGCTTCTGTCCTGTATGACATTAGGCTCTTCATTTTTGTAAAACGATAACTGTTGCAGTTGGAAGTGCCCTGAGAATTCTTTAGGTGATGATAGCACCAAAACCAGAGCCATCAAAGCAGAAATGCAAAGCAAAATATGGAGATATGAGGGTGCATCTTTTGATTCCTGAGTTAGCTATCACTGCATGGCATTGGAGTGCCTGCATAGTGAGTCTCTGCATGATTTCTTCAGTCAGCAGGGCCTCGAAGGAGGAGGTCACCCCAAAGAATTTTTATCTTCTTGGTGTTTCCAGAAATAGTATGTCTGCACTCTTCAGGCTGCAGAGCTGCAAAGCTCTGAGTTACTACTGGTGCTGCTCCATCCCGTGCTCCCAGATGAAAGTTTCCAAGGAGTGTCATAAATGCGTTGCACAAGCTGAGAGAAGGAATAGAAAACTGCAAAGCCTGTAATACTACAATATTATAGTATTGTCTACTGCTGCAATAACCCTGCTGTGTTTGGAAGGTCTCAGGCATACCAGCACCATGGTTAATCAGTCAGGCAGCCAATAGTAATTCATAGCCTTGACTGCTGAGAAATTCAGCATGGCTAAGATAGACATCTGATCCCAGCTCAAGAAAGTAAAGGCATCTTCCCACAGCAGTTTGCTTTTTGACTCAGATGCTTTAACCCTGTTGCTGAATTTTCTCACATATTTTCTAAAGAATAGTTTTTAAAGTATGACACTTCAATTAAAATATCCCCTTAAATCCTTGATATTAGTTCCTTATTTACCAGCTTTTAACATTTTAAGTAAATGAGGCAGGAATGCTAACAGCCAGACTATAATACAACCATGGAAGGGCAAGAAAGCTGTTAGATGGACACTGCTGGGGTTTTGTGACTCTAAATTATATTATGAGTGCTGAATCTACCCTGTAAGTATATGTTATAGAGTGTGAAGTCTTTCTTACCACTGAATTAAAGTCAGCCTCTTTATAGGTCATATTTTCTCACAATTGTTTGGAATTGTAAGGCAGAAGTGTGGTCAGTAACAGCAGAGCAGCAAGAGTTCCTCATTACCCTGCTGCCCAAGTTTCTCAGAAAGTAAAATTCAATGCCACATCAGTTCTGCTGTGGTTTAGGGATATAAACTGAAATTGAATTTTTAATTCACAGTTGCTAAACAAAAAAGTTATGGTTTTGTTCTTTGAAACGCGATGTCTTTTTAAGCAAAAGACTCCTCTCATTTTTTTTCTACTGATCTGAAATGACATTACAAAAGAAGACAGTTGCAAGTCTCATGTATGCAAACTACTTAGGGAAAATGTCAAGTGACTTGGAAATAGTCATATGCTAAATAAAAGTGTCATCAAGACAAAGACAAATCGGGTCAAGACTTCCATCAATGTGACTGGTTCATAGGTCTTGGAGTTCAGAATAGAGGTACTACTTCTGAATTTTGGAAATCAAGGGGTGATTATAGTGATATGGTGATGCCAGAGGAGACACACGACTGTCATTTGGAGTTATCAGTCACTGGCTGAAATGCTGGAGAAATAGTAGCAGTAGAGAAAGTACATAGAGTATATAAAGTTTTTCTTATATTAACAGTGTTATTTTTCCAAGAAAGACAGTGCTTTTAGAGAGCTAATGTCATATACTAAAAGTCTATTTTTTCCCTGATTCTCTGATGCCCAAGCCAAGTGAATTGATTTTAAACTGAAGTGTGCCTGTTTCGTACAACAGTGTGCTTGGCAGAAAAGTGATGTATTAGAATTCACATAAACTTGGATTCTTCAGCTCCTGGAAAGGAGACTGTATATGTTACCCACTGATGGAAAAATGGGCTCCTCTACAGTGTGCCCTTGGGCATATTGTGTTTAAGTGTCTTGAAAATACGTGATTATTCCTCATATGCCTGTCCCTGCTCAGTTTGTTTGTGGAGACTGTGACATTTACAGTATCTGCAGTCTGGAATACTGCTTTTGCCATAGCTTTTAATGATTATCTCCTTTTACTTAAAAACCCTAGGAGATCAAGGGAAGGCAATTGCAAAGAAGACTTAGCAAATACAAATTGTTAACTGCATGTGGTGATAAAGTTAGAAAACACTTTAAAGAAATCAAACTTTCCATTAGCCTGATCTGAACCATACAAATTCTTCCCTCATGGTATAAAAGTCTGCTCATTCTTTCATCAAAAATGATTCAGACCTGAGGGACACTTGTAATTTGGAAGTAATTAGTAAATAAGTCAGATAAATACTATCCATTGAGATTTGTGAAAGCACATTGGATAGGATTCTTAAAGAGCTGTATCAAATCTGAACAATTAAAGCTTAAAAAAATTATCTCTAGTTCATATGATAAGTCCATTTCATCATAAATTAGTTCACTGTTAATAGTTTCTGCTGCTTTTGGAGCAATTTGAAGAGGTTTAGTAATCTGAAAAAGTAGTTAAAATAGAAGAAAATCTGTAATAGCACAACATCTTTAGACTAAATTTTGAGAGTATCCAGATTCTGACTTGCAGTGAGGTCTTGCTTGTGTGCAAATGCTGTCAGTGGGGTTCTGGGTCCAGAGCTGAACTTCAGATCTGTGGGTGTGGGTGCACACTCCTCCCCATGTAACTTCAAACAATATTTCTCTTGGTTCCTGTAGGGCAAAGCATATTGTCTGCCTTGTTGTTTAAGGAAAGCTCAGTGGTGCTCATTTTCTTATGCTGAAGTCAAAAAACCCAGATTACATGGCTGTTACTGTTCACAGCTTTGGGCTCTTTAAGTAGAAAAGCAGAATTTGAGGTACAAGATTGTGTTGGAATAAATGAGGTTTGTAAGTTGACTGGTCAAAAACTGCTCATAAATTCATCTTAAAATTTTTATGTCCCTCTACTGAAGTGTCACTTCAGGATTGGGAGGTGCCACAGAATTCTCCTGTAGCTTTGCACTGGTGGAGTAATGGGAACACAGAGTTCTGCCATTACTCCCTGGGAATAACCTGGTGTCTCTCATGACCCTCTAGAGTCTGTTATATGTAATATCAGGTTTGACATTTGGGAGGGTTTATATAAAAATAAGTCACTACTGTTACTGAAAGTACTATGAAATTATACAATGCATTAAAATGGATTAAAACATATATACTGTTCCCATACAGATTTCCTTCTGCTTTATTGGAATGGTAAATTTGATTTAATTAATTTACCAAAGCAGGTTTGGTGATTGATAGGTTTACTACTAGTGGCAGGTGTCCTACCTAATTACCAGCACCTTGCTGTACTGTCTCATGTCCAAATACTGATTTGTAAGAATTTTACTCTTTTCCTAGAGCAGAGCAAGCACAACAGACTGCTTTGCATAGATACTGAAAAATTTGAAAGAGTTTGGAGCAGATTGAACACAGCTGAACACCAGAACAAGAGTCTCGTCACTGCTTGACATAATTTATGATTGCTACTAATATATCTATTTGCATTTTTATACCCATCTTTAGTATGAACTTCAATGCATTTTCTCCAACATTTAAAAGAACCCAACAACCCAGCCTGATGAAAGTAGGAAAACCTTGCTTTGCTTGCAGTCATCCTGTGTAGTACAGTCTATATCTGCTATAGAAGTTTTAACTTCTTTAAGATGTTAGTAAAACATCTCTACTAATACACTGACTAGAAGTATAGATGTAAATCAGGAAATAAGAGCAAGAATCCTGAAAAATTTTAGAAATATTAGGCATTAGTTTTTAGATCAGACTAAAATTTCCCCCCATTTTTTTAGTGTCTTAATGGGATTGAAGGAAGACTAAACCCCATCAGCAGAATATATTTGACAGGATTGGGTGTTGCTAACTAATCCATCTATGTTAAAGCAAGGACTTCTTTTATCAGAACAGTCTCTTTTCATGTTCAAGGCAGAGAAAACCTTCTTCTGATTGATTTAGGGCAATGAATTGGCTTTATTTTATTTTTTGTCTCAAGCCTTTAGCAGTTAAAAAGCTGCAGGCAAGGGTTGGGGTTGTATTACCCTAGGCAAGGGTCAAAATCACATAAATATTTCATCTGCACCCTTGCAAACTTTTTTCCTGATTCTCCCAATGGCTGGTTTGAGTGTTGTCAGTAGGCTCCCTAAATGGCAAATGGTGCCATGGTGAGGGAAAACTCCAATTTCCTGGGAAGGGCATGATCCAGAAGAGAAGCAAGCACTGCCTCAGAAGGGGCTCCAGGGAAGGCAAGCGGGTGGGTTTGCGAGGGCAGCGCGGGCACACTGCAGCCACCCCTTGCCACAGGATGCTGAGTGCTCAGTGTGCAGCACCAGAGGCCAGGAGATGGGAGGGAGAGTTTCAGATGGTTCTGACCTCTTGATGAGAGGATGGCTACGCTCTGTGCTGGGCAAAAGAGGATGTGCTTCATCGGCACCTTCTGAGCAGATGCATCTACATCTCCCAACCAGAGCGTGCAGAAGACAGGCAAGGGTTTGCATTTAAAGGGAATCTTAGAAGGAGGGCTTTTTAATGAAATCAGTGATATTTCAAAGGCCTTCCTGTTGGCTGATAACCAAGAAATGCATAGCCAGCATTTGAAATACTAAGAAATACTTTAATAAAAGTTTTGATGATCCCACCTGTTGAACAATTGAAGGAAGGGAATATATTACATATATATTGGTTAGCTTCAGGCTTCAAAGTCAGTATTTAAATTAAGACTTTAGAGATAAAGGCACAAAAAACCCTCTACCAAGTATCTTGGAAAGTAAAGTATTTACTCTTTCACAGATTTGTCTGTAGCAGCCTGTAGATCTCAAAATACAAGGTTTTAGGTTTTGTTGTCTCTTATGATGGTGTAAATTACCATCAAATGGTAATTCCACAGTTATATCCAGTGAGGACAGTCTCAATCTTATCCCATCCTTCTAACTTTTATAACAAAAACAACTAATGTAAATAATCTTGGGAGCTACCCAGCTCTGTCTTGCTTCTCACTTACCTCAGTTTCTCACTGTTCTAATGATGTCAGAACTTTCAGAGAATCTGATGTTTTTCCTGCTACCTTCCACCTTGTAAAGTCAGTTGTATTTGTAGAGAGTGAATGGCAAGTGCTGGGGGAAAAGGCTTCTTGTGTACTGCACATGGACATCAGTGACTGGCAAAGGGGGAAGGGATGAAGCACCCAGCCAACACCCTTGGTTTGTCACTCTTGCTCACACTAGTTTCATGTTGGTAGTTGTTAGAGGTCCTGTTTCTCTGTAAAATTTCCAGACAGGTAGGATTCAGGGTCCAGTGGTTCATGTCAGGTTATAAACAGCTGTATCCCCCACAGAAGAGATTTCTGTTGATCTAGTCATAGTTTAAACTAATTTTGCCCATGGCCATGCATAAAACAGTGCCAGAATGGAGAGAGAAAGAAAGAGGGGGGAGAGGGGGGAAATACTAATACCACTTTGTTTTGCTTTAGGAAGCCAACCAAAATATCCCAGTTAGTGTAGATTGGCTTATTATTAGCATAGTCATGTTAAGTATTAAAATATACAAAAGAGAGGGGAAAATTGTTTCAGTCCAGGAAATTTCATTTTTAGATTGTAAAGTAACAAGGGCTAAACTGACTTCATCCTTCAGTTTGGCAAGCCTTCTTCCAGGGTGAAACTTTAGATTCAAGCTTTTAGACTGAGGCAAATAAGCACATAGAAGGTATGTGGTTGTATTTATATATATGAATATGTAGAAATGAGATGTTAACAATGACAATTTTCTAAATACCCTCCTACAATTACTTTGCTAGCATAAATAAATGGGAATTGGCACTGAGATAGAGCTGAGAAATAGGGTGCAATTTGTTTACCATTGTTCTATATTAGAGTTTTTAAACAAGGGCTGAGTTGCTTGCTTTCTGGAAAAGTGTAAAAAGACAAACTGCAGTCTAATAAAGAAGGTAGTAATTAAAAGGAAAGTGAAACAGTGCCTACAGTGTTAGAAACATACAGTAAGAACATACTTGGCAGATGTAAAATATACTGCTACACAGAGATGTGGATAATCAGTGTATCTCAGAAAAGTTGCTTTAGAGTGGAAAATCAAAATTCTCCAATCACTTCTGCCTGGAAGAGTTAGTGAATTTGGTCAGGTTTTTTGTGATGGGATTGAAACAGATCTTTTGTAACTGTACTCTGTTCATGTGTGTGTTAGTATAAATGTTTCCTTCTTTAAGGAAGCAATTCAAATTGCCCTTTCTCAGTGCAATTACTGCTGTGTTAAGTTCAAGTAATATAGCATCTAAAAACATTTATGGAGCAAAGAAAAGAAGCCTTTTATTCTAACCTTGCCAAGAGCAGAAATAAAATGAGCTGTTGTGCTGGAAGTGTAGAACTGCATGAGGATTTGTAACGTCCTATTTCTCGTGGTTTAGTCTTGTGTGCAGCCTGAGATTTGTGTGATTTAATGAGACTGTGATTCGTTTATCCTGTCAAGCTTTAAATAAAAACCCTCAAAGCACTTCCTTCCTTTTTTGAATTATGTGTTTTTGCAAGTATGGTATCAAAAGCTGTCCCTTCAAAAGAGGGAGGGGAACCCAATACAGTTATGTATGTTGGCTGGATTTTTTTTTCTTCTGTTTTATTAGACACTGAGTAGTATTATCCATTTCCCTGTGCCCATCTGTCTTGTTTTGGTGCATTAAGAAGTTCCTGCCATCCTGTTCAGTTACACATGAAAACAGGACATAAGCACAGGATGCTCCTGAACTCTGTTTTTGCAGGGGGAAATGGGATTAAAACCTTATTCTGTGGGTGGGGACTAAGTCCCACAGAAAGCCAGGCTGTGACGAAGATGGACATAAACTCCTGCTTGTGTTGTGTGTCCTCAGGCACCATCTGTGGCTGTATTTTGGAGCATCCCTGCATAGGGTGTGAAGTAATGTTCACAGGGGAAAATATGTGCAACATTTTTGGGTGCAAAGCTCAGTCTGAAAGTGCCCTGGTGCAAGGGCTGAGCTCCACCTGCAAGGACCAGGGTCAGTGCTCCAGGGTCCCCTTTCCCAGTCACAGGAGTGGCAGGAAGCAGCACACTGACCTGGGATGGGCTGTCCAGAATAAGGGGAAACACACAGCGTGGGTCCTGCTGCCACCCAGGCTTCCCATGTGCTGAAGGAACCTGGCAGCCTCTCTCCCATCCTGGGAGGAATAGGGTAGGGTGCTCGAGTCCAGAGCCTTCCCTCAGCAGTAGCAAGGCTCTCATGGTGCTTCCCCAAAGGGAAGGATGTGATCATGCTGGTGGGAGGAAGTTTTTGCTTCCAGTGCTCATCCCTGTGGTGCTGAGGTGTCGCTGCCTCTCTGGCAGGTGTTGTTTTGCTCCTCCACTAGCACTATGGGTGTAGTTTATTTTCAGTCTCTGCCTTCCTGCCCTCCGTGCTGCCCTGCAGCCAGGCTTCCTTCTCTCCTGGCCCAGTGCCTCAGCCTCCCCCAGCCCCTGCTTCTTCCTCCCTGTGTTGGTGTACAACTCACTTCCTCCTCATTGACCTCACTGCAGCAATAAAACTAAATACCTTAATAAGGTGGTTACGTACGAGTGGAGGATGCACAATTAAGTGATGGCCATTGGTCTGGTCACCTTGTTTCCACACCTGGCTTTTATCTCCAGCCAGCCTGATGTTTCAGTCTGCACAGCATTCAGCTTCCTAGGACCTTCATGGTGATCAGATCCCCAGGGAACAACTGCAGTTCCCCTGCAACCTGCAGTTTGTGAGAGGGAGGAGAGCTGCACAAAGGTAGCACAGAAAAACCACATGCAGCTCTGTGGTTTGATCTGCAGAGGAACTACTGAGGTGTGAGAGTGGAGCCTGCTGGGATGGTGTTTGTGCAAACCTAGATCCCTCCATGATTATGCACTGGCATACTGAATTTCACTTTGGAAAAGTAACTTGCACTGTCTTTGGATATTTACAGTGGTTTTATATTGATGTAGATACGAGTGGATTTTTTCCCCCTGCTGTTTGGATCAAGAGACAGTGCTGTGGCAGCTGAAATATGACCAAAACCCATCCAAAACACCCAGCTGGTAAATCTGCAAGGCCAGTAAAGATACTTCATCTGCTTCTTTACTGTGTGTGAGGGCATGCTAGGGACTGTGGCCATAGAGGTGGTTTGTTCACCTGTGTCCTGTGGTAGAACCAAGCTCCCCTGGCATTTGCAGCAGCTTGAAGCAGCCTTGAACCTTTGCATCTTGCTGTGAACAGGGCCAGGACACAGCAAAGGTGTGGCAAGAGCAAACGGCAAGAAGGGGTCAGAAGCAGATAAGGCTGAGTGCAGGTAGTGTGTGGCTCTGTGAGGGGCTCCTTGAGAGGCTGTGGGGGCTGATTTGACTTATGTTGTGAAAACTGCTTGTCTTCACACAACTGTGTGACACTTCTGCCCCTTTGTAGTTTTGATTAAAGAGCCTGGAAGTGATTTACACTGAAGTTGTACTGAATTTCACATGAAGTGGTATGCAGTACATTTCTGTAAAAACCCTCAGTTAGAATAACAAAACTGTGGTCAGCTCATAACCAGTCTGGAAAAGCCAAAGAGATTCTGTTGTCTCCCCTGACCTGAAATCTGTGAGGAAATCCTGGCCAGAGTGGTGAATCTCAGGGCATGTTGGAGTGACAGCTGCTCTCCTGGCTCCTGAAAAAGGCTGCTGCTGGAAAAAGGCTGAGTAGGTGGAGGTTGACCTGAGAGGTGCAGTCAGTCACTGGGAAACCAAGTTCTCCCTGACCATTGCTGCTGTGTTCAACAGTTCTGCTGCTGGTGGGAAAGTCTGCATGTGAAGGCTAAGAGCTGCCATGGCTATTTTTACTTCCCTCCTGTCAGCCCACACTTGGACAACCTGTATGTGGTCTGTGGGAAAGTGATAGCTGGCTTCACTGCCAGGAAGCTTGAACTTGATGATGGAACATGGACTGGATATCAGATGCATAGAAGATAACTCTGACCTTCCACTAAGCCCCAGAGATTGATGCATCTAAGCCCCCATGCTCCTACAGAATAATCTAGGACATGTTCTTTGGCAGAAACCCCACTGAGCATTTCTCCAGCTGCTGGGTTGCCAGCTTGAGTGAGTTTTACTGCAAGTTTCACTATATTTGGTAATTTTCTTACAGCCTAAGCTCCTGGAAATGGGTCATTAGTAAAAATAAATAAATAAGCTAAAAAGCCGCTTTGCTCCCACCCCCTTTAACTTGAAATCCTAGATTTTATCAGAGGGCCTAAGAAAAGGCACACTGCCTGCCTGCATCCTCAGAAACAAGAACCTGAGGCTGCTCTTTCCACATGCTCTGACTTGGGACACCTGCCTCGCATTTAGTAGGTGATTCAGGTCAGCAATACCATTATTTGAATACCTCCCAAGGAATTTTCTCAAAGTAGATAATTAAATGCAGGTTTAAAAGGCAGTATTGGAAAAAAAAAAATGATCCTACTTCAGTTTTCTTTGGGTTTTTTTTCTTTATTTCAAAAGACAGTTTCTTAAGTTGCCACAAAAAATACTGAATGCATCTTGACTCCTCTGAAGGAAAGAGCCAGATTTATCGGGACTAACAAGGAAGTTGTCCAAAAGAGATTCATTAATTAGGAGGCCTAATCAGAGCCAATAAGACAAATGCCCAGGCCATCCACAGACTAACATACATCTTTTGGCAGTCACCCCTCCCCACAGGCTTGCCTGTCTGTTGCTGCCTCCTGTATGGCTTCCACTGCAGAAATGATGTGATAACACTGAAACCAATTTGGCACTTTCCACATGAGGGGATGAGTATATTCCCCACCCTGGAAATGCAGCCTCCAGCTGTCTTGCCCTATGCCAGAGGTTTCTTAATACTCTGGAATTAGCTGACTAAGAGATGAAGCAAACTAACAGAGCATTTGCTATCTGTTCAGGCTGCCTAAGCTTTCCATCAACTAAACCTTAGTCTGATTCTCAGCCCTTTTGGGAATGGTTGCCCACAGCTAACATTTGCTACCCCAAATAACCCTGTGGTGACCTTTGCTGCAAAGCTGCAGCCAAGAAAAACCCTGTTTAACATAACAGTGCACATCTTAGCACATCAACTTGAACCATCCTGACCTCTGAGCTGCCAGGGTCTGTACAAATTAATTTTAACAATAGACAGTGTTGAAAGGAAGGAATGTTTCAAAGGAATTAAAAAAATCTCCCTTATCCATCTCTTCTCATTTAAGAAATAGTCAGGAGGCCTACTTTAGAAAAATGAAAAGTGCTCCTTGTTGCAAAACAATGGGCTTTATAAAGGGAGGGGGAACTCTTTGGTTTTTTGGATCTTAGCGTGGCAAAATGAAATTTCCCACAAGTGGGTGCTGCTTCTGGAAAATCAGCCTTTAATTTCCACTGGGGAATTGCCTTTATTTCCTGGGATGCCTCAAAGATACCACTGGGGTTTGCCTTTCTTTTTCATAGCTGCTGCTGATACTTCTATTAAGGAAATAAGTAAGTCTTCCCTTTCTGCCCACTTCAGTGGTTTGTAACTTGCCTCATGTTTTCCAGGGCTTTTGTGTGAACGACCAGACTGGGAAAGGAAAAAAGCCATTCTCCATATGGTAGTTGGAACTTAAATCAGTTAATGATTGAAGGAGCCCAGCAGAAAGGAGATACATAGGAAAATGAGGTCTTCAGCCTCTGGGGCAAAACAGGCTTATCACTTCTGCTGAAGAGGAAGCTGGGTTGGGTTAAGTATTGGGTGTTTCCCCAGGGGTAGACTTATTCCTCTGCTCCTCCTCTGCAGCAGCTTTGACTCCAGCAGTCTGTAAGTAGGGAGGATTATTAGAGCGGGGCGGTGAATTTGGAGACAATGAGAAATGCTAATGATAATTTAAAAACTTTTGTAGAATTGCTTTAACAGTTTAAAAGCTGTATATTGAGCATAGATAAAAGAGATGGAAGCTTATTCCTGAAGCATCCAGTGGACCTCAGTAATTACACCCATGAAACCACCCGTTTTTATTTATTTAGCCATTGTAATTTGTTGCAATCGTCATTTCTGGTTTCCTACACAAATGCTTTTCCCTTGGCAGTTGCTGAAGGCAGCACAGGGCACGAAGCCAAGTGCATCCCCAGATGGTACTGAGGAAGATGCCCCCTTGAGCAGCAGAGGGTGGTGGGGAGCATGTGAAAGGGTTGCCCTCTCCTCCCAAACATTTGCAAAGCCGGGGCTGTGAGGTGTGAGAAGCTGCAAGGGCTGAGGGGGAGAGGACTGGATGTTTAATGCAGAGGGAGATAAGATAAACTGATATTTCTCTGAACTTAGTGCAGCTTTCGACACACAGCCTTCAAGATCCTGTGAGGTTGTAGAGGTCCTTTTGCAACTAATACAGTAATGACCTTGAATTTGCTTCCAGCTCAGCTGTACTGCTGGAGGACAAGGCATTTCTTGTGAGCAAAAAACATTAAAGCAGCACAGAGATTTGCCCGCATAGCTCCAGTCTTCAAGAGATTTGGGTATCCTTTTTGAGGCCCCACTCGCAAGGAGGAATTGCAGATAAGCTTCTGCAGTAGCTAATGTGTAAAGTTTTTGGATTTATTCTCACTGGTGCCTCTCCTTTTGCTTCCAGTGTTGACAACTATACTGTTGGATGCTGTTTTTTTGTTTTACATAGGTATGTTTTTGCTGCACAAAGAAGGTAATTGTATGCATTGTATGCTTCTATGTGCATGCTGACCAAGATGAGTGTGCTTTCATGGCATAAGTGTTGGGGGGGCTTGGGGGAGGGCAGATTTTTGTTGGTTTTAATTTAAAAATAATTAATAATACATCTCAGTCCTTTTTCAGATTGTAACCTGAATACTGAGTCTTGACTAATTTTTTTATGCTGAGGCAGTCTGCTGTGCCAAACACATATGATCACAGACAATTAGAAATTTGTAGTCTCACGCCTGGATTAAGGCTAAACCTTTCTATTTCTTATCAGCTTCTGGTTATAAGATACAATGAAACTTGGGGGGGGGTGGGAAATGAGCAAACTCTAAGATTGTGTTCCAGATTAAATTGTGTCTGGACTTGCTATGTGACTCATTGGAAAATATCAGTGGCTTCTTCCTTTATAATTTTGACTTCCTGCAAGCTTATCTGTTAAAAAGATTATGTGAGATGCTTCCATTGAAGATCTGGTAAGAAATGTATATTCAGCAGGAGAGACATCTGACTGAGCAAAGGCTAACTTACAAAGTGGTTTGGAAGCCACGTGTTGAAAAGTGCTGGGGAAACATATCAGGGAAAATGATAAAAAGAGATGAAAGGAGTTCAGATGGGTGAAGAATGCTGATTTAAAAATGCAGACCATCTGAACACTGATGAGTGGGCAGGTTGCAATAACTTCAGGGCAGACCTAACTCTCACAACAGCCATATACCGTAAGGCAACTCCCACAGAACATCACCTGCAGTGATTTAAAATTGGAAGGTGTGGGAGTGTCGAGGTACTGCAGAGAGCAATCTTGCAGCAGCAGAGTGCAAGCAGGAAATGGGTCAGTTGGAGTAATAGCTTTCTCTCATGTAGTTTGTGTGAGCCAAGCCAAATGTATGTGGAGCACTGGGTTATCACAGTCATGTTCAGTGTATTAGAAATTGCAATAAAATTTGGTCATCCAAGTTGTAACTTTATTAATCCTCTCTCTGTTTGGACACCGTCTTGAGCCCCACAGTCAGCTGTCTTTGTCTGAAGTTCTAGGCTTTGTCTAGATCATTAAAATAGACTGTTTGGAAACACAATAGTGTGGTCTCACATTCTCAGGAGATCAGCAGAAACACAGCCTGAAGAATCTCCGCTAACACCGCCTGCGGTTTGTTCTCGCCTCTGCATTGTGGTAGGCGATTTCCCCATTTGTGCTGAAACAACTGGATGTGTGACCACACTGAACTGGATAAAGGGGCTGACCCACTTTAAAAAAAAACCAAAAAACCTTTAACATGTATTTCCCCTGCTGTATCAGTTCCATACACAGGGGTGTTGGCAGCAGCAGAGGCACAGTGCTACTGCTGGGTTCTTTTTCATGTGAAAACACAGTCTTAGTTACAGCTTCAGTTTAAACTTTGCTCTCGGCTTTGATGTACTTTAGCAGCTTGCAGAAAGGTGATAGTGTGTGGTGGCTGTGGTTTTGGTCCCTCCTATGGCCAGTGTGAGCAGGCAGTGTGTTATCACCGGCGCGTAAGCTGTGTGTGCCGCTCGGATGTGATGTGATGAGCTGGTGCCTCCTGAGGCGCAGGCTGGGAATGAAATCCAGGCTTCTGCTCCCATTCCCCTTTGCTGATCACAGCTGGCTGGTACAAGTGGCTCTTAACTCCCACCATTAAGTGGCCATTGAAACAAATGAGTTAGAAAGAAAACTCCAGCAGAAGGGTCTTGGCTTATTTTTAATTCAGATCAGGTAAGTGATCTGTCACTAATTAGTACACTGAGTTACATTTGTAAAAACTGAAGCTGATGATGACTGTGGTGCTGGGAGATGAATGGTAAGGCTTGTGGTGGGGAGGGCTGGATTTGCTTCAGTCAGGCTTGAAACTGATAGTCACACCACTTGATTAAGCAAGTGAGTTCGTGTAAGGGCATAGTGTGCTCGATGGTCTAGCAATGTGTTATGTATTTTCCTTGGAACACATCCCCCTCAGTCAAACTTTGTTTCATTTGGACCATGCATCCCTCCACTAATGCACAAGCTGTCCAAAACCCCCAGGTATTAGTAGGGCACATATTTCCAGGTCTGACATTCTCTACCCACTCCCTTTACGTAAATCACTATCTTATCCCAAAGGAATGTATTTAGATAGTTGTGCCACCCATTCTCCTTTTCAGGAATTACAAAACCCCTGGCACCTTGATGTGCACAACTCCTTCATGCCACTTCAGCATGCATGCAGCATCCATAGCAGAGGTACAGGAGTCGTTCTTGCTCAGGTCTGGTACTAGGCAACAAATGATAGAGCCACTGGTGCTGTGCCAGGTCATAGCAGCTGAGGAAGAGGTTCCCCTCTGACCCACTTGTGTGATGCTCTCCCTTCACCCCCTGATGACATGCAGAGAGCACCATCCTTTCCAGGCTGTGGGCAGAGGAGGGCTGCAGCTTAGACCTTGTGCTCCCTGCCTGGTTCCTCTGGAGACAGGATTGCTCAGGGTTCCCCTGCCTAAGGACTTTGGGTGGCAGAGAGAAGACAACTCACACTGTAGCCACTGTGCATGCCGCCAGGCAAGGGCTTTGCTTTTGCTCTCTTAATGCTACGCTCAGCATAGCAGAAGCAGGCAGGCACATGATCTCCCTGAAGGCAGGATCCAGTGTTACTGTAGAAACTGGCCACCAGCTTCTTTTGTAGCTAGCAGCTGTCACGGTGTGGTTACAGCCAAAGCTGTCACTCCTACAGTGTCTGCAGGCTCTGGAGTTCTGTTCCTGCTACTGAATCCTTTGTGCCACTGCTTGGAGATTAATTCTGCACCGTCTATCGATGTGTGTTAGGATATTTCTGACTTGTATTTATTTATAGAACAATTTTTAATAGTATTTGATGTTCTTTACAGGTTTCATTTTCCTTCACCAATACTTCAAGGCACAGAGGAGCTGGTAAAGGCATTGCCATGAAACCTAACTTGAAGCAATGGAAACAACTCATGCTCTTTGGTATCTTTGCATGGGGTCTGCTTTTCCTGGTGATATTCATCTATTTTACAGATAGCAACACTGCTGAACCAGTTCCAAGTTCATTTTCTTACATTGAAACTAAGAGACTTCTGCCCCTTCAGGGCAAGCAGAGAGTCATCATGGGAGCCATTCATGACCCATCATTCTCTGAAACCATTGATGGAAATGAGGTACTTCTTAATGAAGATCTCCTAGGTACTTTCAAATCGGGGACTGGAAATTCTAAAAAATGGACTGTATTGGAAGAGGCCTTTAGAAATGAAGATGAGTTTTTTCCATCCCAGTTAGGAAGAAAATCAAAAAGTGCTTTCTACCAAGTGAATGATGATTATTTATTTGCTGCTGGTCAGCCTCAGTCACACAACCACCTTCAAGAGATAGAAAAATTCATTTCGGCTGACGTGAATAATCCAAAAGAAAATATTTTACAGAACAATTGGAGCCATCAGAGAAGAATGAGGAGAAGGAGCACAAAGCATAGGAGAAGCCAGATGCTTGATGAATCTGATGACTGGGATGGGCTGTATTCCACAATGTCGAAATCCTTTCTTTACAAGCTCTGGAAAGGGGATGTCTCTTCCAAGATGCTAAACCCTCGACTGCAGAAGGCGATGAAAGATTATTTGAGTACCAATAAGCACGGGGTGCGGTTCAAGGGGAAACGAAACTCCAAGTTGACAGGAGACCAGCTATTCTGTGAGCTAAAAGAAAGAGTGAATGTGAAAACAATAGATGGCAAGGAGGCTCCCTTCTCCACTCTTGGATGGGAAAAGCACGTTCCCCAGATTCCACTGGGCAAATTATATACACATGGCTTCGGGAGCTGTGCAGTAGTTATGTCTGCTGGTGCAATACTGAACTCCTCTCTAGGGGATGAAATAGGTGGGTGAAATGCATCTATTCATGTGTGTATATATGTATATGTGTGTGTTCATGTTTATCTTTCAAAAGGTTCATGCTTCTCCAGCAGTGATGTGTAAAGTCTGGTTGTTCTCTCTCACCACAGTTGCATGAATGCAAATTAATGGACTTCAGTGAAGCTGTTCCCTTTCAGAACAATATAACTGAAAGGAAAATCAGGCCTGAAGTCATAATCTAATTTAAAGAAAACGATGATGCCTTCTTATGCTATTACAGCTTGTAGTACGGAGGCAGCACTGGTTTCATCAGATCTGCCATATTCAACATTTGTGTGCAACATGCCTTTATTTCTTCAGCACATTCGAGCCATGTTCAGGCTTTATTCTGCAGAGCTGTGTTATGCTGGTCTTTATTTTGCAGTGGCTCATGAGAAACTGCTGTTGTATGGCTGTCCCAGACATTAGTCTCCATGTCAAGAAGCAGTAGAGTATCCTCTTCATCTCTTGCTGGTTTATAATTCACAGACATAAAGAGTTCAGACCCTTGAGTAGCTTCATGCACTGAGATCAAGTTCCCTGGCCTCTTTTCTTAGACTGAATTTAAATGAGTTCAAGTATGTTCACCCACTGTTTTCCCATTGCTACACTGAGCCAGTGAGGTTACAGGTGTGCTGAGATGTCAGTGTCACTCAGAATTCTCCACCCCAAGGTGGGAGTTTTGTAGAAGCTATTCAGAAAAGAATGGTGGGACCATAAAACTAATCCAGGTCAGTTTTATTTTTTCATTTCAAAAATGAGTGCTACTACTTGTGTTAATGTCTCAGTAGTTCTTCATTTTAGTAGTACATGTACAGTATGCTAGGAGTGTTGAAAGAAGGATGAAAGGTATGTCTCAAACTTGTTTCTGGTACAAGAAGAGTTATCTCCTTCAGCTCTCTATAAAAACCTTTTGATGTTCACTCATTAATCCTCCTCATCTTCCAGGACTTCACATCCCAATACTTGCTTCATCTCTGTATCATCTTTTTGACACAGATAGGTTTCCTTTAAATCTCTGGGATATGTTGGAGCTGCTAGGATTATCAAACCACTGCAACAGGCTTCCAGCACAGCAGACGTGCCCAGCCAGCCTGCAGCTAAAATCACACCAGGGCAACCCCCAATTTCACAGGAAGCCTCACTGATTTCTTAGAAATCTTTGAGGTGAAAAAGCTTAGCAGTTCCTATCTTCTCCAGCATGTTACCTTTGACTGAAACAGAATCTTCTGTCAGTGTTCCCCAGTACACCCAGTTTACCCCAGTATGGATTAGTGCTGTACTGGAGAATCTGTAGCACACTGTGATGTATTTACATAATTACATATTACAGCACACTTCACGTCATATTTGCACACTCAGGTGCAGCCCAGGCATGGACTTGGGTGCTTGACATGGTACCTGGGGCCTGCTTGCTCCTATGTGTACCCATTTTCATAGGGAGCTTCTGGGCACAGAAGGTTATGGCATTTTATCTGGGAGAGCTTTGGATTTAAATGGGAAATTGTCATCTGATGCCACCTAAAGGGAGGAAGGTGGGGTTTGAAAAAGCCCATCTGGAATTTTCAGATCTCATACATGTTGTGCAAGGAAGTGTTGGGGTACCAGGAATCACAGAAGGTTTTTACTGTGTCTCTCAGGCTGTGGGCAACACCTGTGACTGAGGAGAGGATTTGGCCCACACTGTGAGGGGGCCAAGTGACTGCTTGCAGCAGTGGTAAACAAGGGAGAGTGATTTTAAGTGAAAAGAGAGGAGACTTAAGGAGGAAATTCTTTACGGTGAGGCACTGAAACAGATTGTCCAGAGAAATTGTGGATGTCCCATCCCTGGAAATGTTCAAGGCCAGGTTGGGTGGAGCTCTGAGCAACCTGGTCTAGTGGAAATGCCCCTGCCCATGGGAGGGTGGTTGGAACTAGATGGTCTTTAAGGTGCCTCCCCACCCAAACCATTGTGTGACTCTATGGTTTATTCTCCCAAGAGAAAAAACAAACGCCTATGAAAGAAGCAGCGAAGGACATTTCCCTTCATAGGCCTTTAGCTCCCTCTTCTGTGTTCCTATTAGAAACACAAGCAAAAATGTTAATTTGTGTTCAGCCTTTTGCCCTCCTCTCCCCCACCCCTCTGACAGTTTTTAAATAAAAGTAGGCATGGAAATACTGTTTAAGTATAGCAAACACTCCCATCTTGATCATGCTATTAATTGAGAGAACTAATTATTTTGGCATCACAGGAAGTAACAGGGATCTGTGATCAAACCCCAAACCTTTTTAGATCTTTAAAATGCTTATCTACAGATATGTACTAAGATTAAAATCAGTTTATTTAAAACCAGCTATAATCAGTGTTAAGATGTGTCCTGGTCATAAATTTTTGGCAAAGGAGAAGGTTTTCATCTGTATACGAAGAACCAGCATGAGTGATGTTGGAAATGCATCACACTCTCTCAATTAAGCTGCAATCCATGCAATTCCCATTTCATAATCCAGTTCCCAGTTCTCAGTCAACAGATTGTCTAAAAGTTGTCAATCACAGGTCCAAATTTATGTTCTTAAATTCATTACCACAAACTTGTGTTTTTCTTTTCCTTCTCCAAATATGTGAAGTACCTGCAGCTTCTATTAATTTCCTCCAGTTCCTACGCTATCAAGATGCTTGATAGATGAAGTCTAACTGTTGAGGCTAGGGTTGTCCCTGCATGGGGACACAGAAAAAACTTCCACTCCTTAGGTTCTGAGGAGTTGGGCTTGGTGGGCATCTGGCAAAAGTCCTTTTTTCAGATGTGACATGTTAATGTAAACATGTGTGTCTGAGATCAGACTGCTGGCTGCATGCCACACAGCATTTCCTTGTATGGAGTACAAGAAGTGCAGAGTAAAGGAGGGGAAAGATGAAAGATCCCAGTTTGATAGGATTAAGCCAAGACTCCATTGAGGTATGTTGGTTCTCTTTGGAGACTTTTGCCTCCTTCAGTTTTTGATCTACAGACATTTTAAGTGACTAGAGATGAACACCTGTACAAACTACCTGTGGATTAAGGCATTTCATGCCCATTTTGGCCTGAAAGATATTCTCAGCTTCCATCAATAGAAGGGTAAAATCAGACCAAATAGAAGGCTATCAACAGGAGCTGTGTGTTTCTGGACAGTGGATAAAATGTCTTGCTCTCCTTCGCACCTTTTGAGTTTTGAGATCTGTTTAAAAGAAGCACTGGGAGGGTGATTATCTCTGATCCAATGGAGGCTTGCACATGGTGTCTGCCCTTGACCCATACTTGACCTAGAGCTGCTTTCTCTTCTCCATGACTCCAAGGTCAACAGCTTGTGGAGAAACTTTAACAGTTCAGCTCTGTTAGATCTTTGCGACTAAGGGACCCCGAGGTTTCTTTGTGTGAGCAGATGTGTGGGCTGGCTTCCATACAGAGGCTCTTGAAGATCTGTACTGAGCTTGAGAATAAGTACACAGTATGATTAATAGATTTGGGGTAGTCTGAGATTTTCAGGTATTATAAAATACTGTGAAACACAAGCTTGTAGTTAAGCATTGTTATTCATTCAGGTGTACAATTAGATATCCCTGCAGTTTACATGCTTTTGCATGGAATAATTCTCTGTAAATTTTGTGATAGAAGTAGTGAGCAATTGTGTGCACTGGGTGTACTGATAGTCTTCCCACACTAAGTCTATCCAATTAAAAGAAGTATTTAAGTACTGCATGCTAAATTAATAGATGATTCTGAACTTTTTTCCCAGTGTGCTTTTATGTTAATAACATATGGCAGATGCAAGAGGATTTTTGTTTGTGCATAGCAGAACATTCATCATCCTTAGAATATCCAGATTAGGACAAATATGTAAGTTTTGTATTAGTTTAGATAACTGGTTTTATTTTACTGCTCTGTATACTAAGAAAAAAGAGTTACCCCCTCCTTTATGCTCCTAGATTCTCATGATGCCGTTTTAAGATTTAATTCTGCTCCAACACGTGGCTATGAAAAAGATGTTGGAAATAAAACAACCATGCGGATCATTAATTCTCAGGTAAGATCTTCCTTTTCTGAGTTCAAGTCCTGTACAATATGACAGCAAGTTAATAACCTCTGAAAAAGTGTTGGGTAGTGTGGGAAGCAGGTAGTGATTCAGCAGTCATGATGCAGAGAAGGTGAAAGTTTTGCCTTACAGGGATGTTTGCACTGCTGTCAGTGGACAGTGATTGTGGTAGTTACTCCATAGCCTTTTTGGTTAGGTTGGTAAAGTTTCTGATGTGAACTAATCTGTAAAGGCTCTGCAGGATGCCAGAGCTGTCAGTGCAGAAGACCTTGACCTCCTGGAGAAGGCATTGCCTCCAGGATTTTCACAAAGTTCAAGCTGTGGTGATTCCAAAGCTGTTTTCTCATATTTTCCAGTTCCCCAATTATTTCCTTGCTCGAAGGCAAAAGAAATGGGAACTGTGTTGTGTAACTTTAGGCAAGTCATCATTGTTTAAAAATTTGGAAAGAACTAGTAAAAAACTTTAATGTGTACTGAGTATTACACATCAGGTGAGTTTGTTCATCTGAATGGAAACAAGAGAAAATTGAATTTTCTGTGTATGGGTGTAAATAAATAATTGTGACTTGAGCTACAGTGACACCTTATGGTTGAAATTAGTTTTTCAATTTCAAAAATGCTATTGCCTGAATTTCAATCTTGGGCAAACCAAACCTCTTTCCTTTTTATGAAATGCAGACAAAAAATCAGCAACAGAATTTCTGTGAAATTTTATGACATACTGTAATGGTGAGTTTATTTAATCAACACCAAGAGTATGGTTGGCCATGCAGCGTGCTCTGCACATATTGGTTCTTGTTGAAGGAGAGCAAAATTTTCAGTTACTGTAATTTTTATGAGTTCATTTTTTCTTCTACTTTGAGTGACTGCCCATGCTAAGTCTATTCGTGAGTGAGTGTGGTTTTTTATGTGTATAAGCTCATGTTCTTTGCCATCAAAAGGAGGACTGTTCGCTGTCATTCCTTTCACACTCATTTTGGAGGTCTTTGTGAGGCTGCAGAACGGACTAAATCTTTGTAGTTATTTGGGTTAAATATGCCCCCTTTTTTTGTTTGCAAGAAGAAAGCAGAAATACCTTACTCTGTCTTTAGTGCTGTAATCACTGTTTCAGGAAACATGGATTTTCATGTGTTTTACTATACTTTTTTTTTTGTTTGGTTGGGTTTTTTCCTTTTCTTTGATGATTCTCCATTTTACTGTTAGCCAGAATGTCCTGACACTGACCATGCTGAACTCCTGAGCTGGACAGGGAGAAAGGTTTAGAAGCTCTTTATAGTTTACTAGACTCAGCAGGCTCCCTGTAGAAGAGAGGAATGTTCTCAGGGAGTGAGCTGAGCTATTTTAGCTCCCCAGCAAATTCAAAGAGATGAAATGGCTAAATTAGCTGCTCTCCATGCAGGGCAGACTGGGGTCTTCTGGCTCCCAGAGCTGCTGCAGTAGCTTCCCACTGTGATGGTAATGGAGGGTTCCATGGTCTCCTCTTGTGTAGGGCTTGCTCCCCATAACAGATGGCATGGCAAAGTTCTGGCCAGGTCTGCTCACATGGCTTCCTCTCAAGTGTTTGTGTTCCCATCACCTTTGTGGTCCTTCCAAGAGCCCAGAAGCCATCCCATGATGGTCTGGCCGCTGGCTGAGAAATCAGCCTTGCCTTCTCCAAGAGTGAAATCGGCACAGGCCACCTGATGGAAGCTGCTTTCCCTACCAGTACTGTAGCTGGTTACCTGTGCAGGTTTTCTGACCCTCCTCACTGTTGGAAACTCCTGCATTCACTTCATTTAAAGGCTGCTGTGGCCCCTTCTTCCTTCATATTCATATTCATTGAAGGAAGCCTGTGCAGTGGCAACATATACTGTTATTGCAGAAAAAACTCATACATGTGAATGCAGACTCACTGAGAGTGAAATTTGTGTGGACAACTTCTCCAGAGGACTCTTGCTTACTGAAAGTCAAGTAAGAGCTCCTCTGTGTGCTAAGTGTGGAGCCAAGCTTTTAAAATCTTGACCTTTTGGTCAATTTACTTTGTATACTCAAAAAAGGAGTTTACATTCTGAGGTAAAAATTATTCTGATAAATGAAGTTGGGGGATGCTGATAGCAGCATGACTAATTCTTTTCTTACTGTAGAAGGATGATGGAAATCATTAAATTCAAAGTTTATGGTAGGAAGAATATTGCTATGGCAACAATATTATTTTTCTGAAGAAAAATATGCGTAATTAAATATGGCTCTTTGGATCCTAAAGGGAAATGAAAATTATTATGAATTTATTTGTCTGGAATGTTGATTATTTTAACAGCTGGAACAAAATCCATGCTGTTTTGACCAATGCTGAACTGCCTGACATTGGATGCACCAGGAATCAAAGAGCTCTAGTTAGACATGGAAGGTCCTGGAAGGGGTGAGCCAGCAGAAATGAAGAACAAACTTTTCTTCTGGTGTGGTGGGATGATCAGGCAAAGTACTGGGAGATGCAGGAAGGAGTTACATGGGAGCAGTTTATTAGAGCAAAATGATAGTTATTTCAAAAATAGCCCTGTAACATGCCTGTTGTTGGAATTGGTTTTCTAGGTGTACCAATTTGTACAGTCATGGTCTAATTTGCATTTTTGGGTTGAAATGAGACTGACTTGCTGTTGAAATGAGAAAGCCATGAAAAAGGTGGTTGGGGATGGGTGGCAGGGAAGGACATTGCCCTTGGGGGCTGCAGCCCTTCAAAGGAAGCTGCTCAGAGTCCAGGAGGATCCCACAAGCGATCTCAAACACTGTAACTTCCTATTTCCAGTTCCACAATACAGGGTGATGTTGATACACAATTCTGCAGCTTCTCAAGTGGTCCCATCACATCTCTCACAGATGGAGAGTAATTCAGCGTACTGCTACTTCAAACTGTCATGAGTGCTGTTTATGGCTAGGCTTTTTTGGTATATTTTTTTAACAAAACAAGATGCTTAAAATCAACTAGAAGTAAAGCATAACAAACAGCAGCGTGGGTAGGACTGTTCACTTGAGAGAAGGATTTTGCCATTTTTCTGGATCCCACTTGCTTTTAATGCTGTGCAATTCTTTGCATCTGTGTTTGCAGATTCTCACCAATCCAAACCATCACTTTGTCGACAGCTCCTTGTATAAAGATGTTATCTTAGTAGCCTGGGATCCTGCTCCCTACTCTGCAAATCTGAATGTGGTAAGATATCCACTTAGACCTTTCTTCCCTATTAGTTGAAAGTGCTGGAGAAAATTAATTTACTGCTTAAGTCTCCTGGTTCTCCCTTTCCACCATGGACTCCAGGTTTTGTTTTTATCTGAGTGGAGAATGCTATGTCTATAGGAATCAGTCAAAATTGGTTTATTGGTCAAAAACTCTTTAGTAGCCAGCAGTTATACTGGAATGGACTGTTCTGAGATGCTAGGATAGATGAATGATGGCATTTGTTTGATAAACTGTTGCTATTTTCACATAACAGTGAGTTTTCTGTGTGCTTGCCAAGGAGGGAACATGGCAAGATTTCAGAAGGAGCTTTTATCAGGAAAGGTGAAAAATATGCCTTCCCAAACAAAATACCACATCCTAGTGAAAATCTCTCTGGGTGCCTTCCCCATTTCTCAGGCCTCCTCCCCACCAGTCTCCCCAGTATGTCCACTGTCCCACAGCCATCTGTGCCCTGCCGCCCACCCCCTCACTGAGAGCAGCCAATGTCCATCTGGTTGTCACTGGGGGAGTCTCTACTTTGGCTCTTGCTGCAGCTCCAGTAGACAAGTTGATCTGATGGCTTTTGGCACAGGGAGCTTGGAGCTGAGCAGGCTGCAAAGCAGAAAGCAAGCCTTCATCTGCTGAACTCCCTTAGCAACAGATGCCAGAGGCTGCCTGCTTCCTACGCAGGCTGCCGTCAGCCTGCGTCATTTGCTGCTGCTGCCTCCGCCAGGGGCAGGGAGGCTTTCAGAGGAAGATTCACCCCCAGGCACAGATATCATGTCTCTTTGAACCTCTTCTTTAATGTGGATCTGTGAGGGGAAAATGGTCTTGGCTCATCCCACAGCAGTCAATTACTTACTGGGAGTCTTTGTATGAAGAAAGGAAACAGAATAGCCCAGAGTGAGGAATGCCTTTCTAGCAGAAGCATCCACCAGTGCAGGCTGCTTTGCTACCTTTGCTACCTTTGCTTCTGTTCTGCAGAACCCAAATGAAGCCAGATTATGCTATTGCACATGTAGTGTTCAAAACATGTTTAATACTGTTAAAAATCTTTTGATTTCTTTCCTCCCAGTGGTATAAGAAGCCAGACTACAATCTGTTCACTCCCTACGTACAGCATCGCAGGAAGAATCCAACCCAGCCATTCTACATCCTCCATCCAAAGTTTATATGGCAGCTCTGGGACATCATTCAGGAGAACACTAAAGAGAAGATACAGCCCAACCCTCCTTCTTCAGGATTTATTGGTAGGTCCATATTGTGTGTACTGTGTGTTCTTGGTGCTTATACAGAAATGATGACTAGCAAAAGCACACAGAATGAGAACTAGAAAATACTTGAGTGAATTTGATGTTCTGCTTTCTTGCTCTTCACATCCACGCTATGCCTACCATATCTATAAAACGTGCATATACCTATGAGAAATTTGTATTATTCCATAGGAATTTATCTGTTGAGGACCTACTCAATTCTGAAGTTCTTCTTTGAGATCATAGAGCAGAGAATCCTCAGACAACAAGTGAAAGGAGATGGCAGATCACAAAGACAGGATGAAATCAATGGCAGGCTGAGCTGTATTCCCTGCATAGGCCAAAGTCTTCCAAAGGCTGAGCACTTCTCTTCTTCACTGGAAGCAAGAGTGTTTCACTGTATTTTTTGGTCCTTCCTTAGTATTTCTTGGGGGATAATTTGGCACTGTGCCCACAATTCATACAGCAGAACAACTCATCTGACTGTGAAGGTCTAAAGGATGCAAGTAGTCAGAGTGGCAAGGCTGAGTCAGGGTCATCCTTGCTTATGGCTCTAGACTCAGAGGGCAGTAGAGCTCCAAATACCATCTTCTGCTTTGGAAACTCCATCCTTTCCTCACTGACATTGTGGTATTGATCTAGGTGTTTGCTGCAGTCAGAAAATGGTTTGATTTTTTTCTTTGTATCTGAATCTGAAAGCAAAGACACCTGAGATTGCATCTGATATGGGAAAACCAGTTTTGAACATTTATCTTGGGTTTTATATGCAGTAGTGGCATCCTAGGATTCCACCAAAGGCCTTAGAGAGGGTGCAGAAGCTCCCAGAGGGATGACATAAAAGTGCCTGGGAGATGCCCATCTGTGCCTTGAGTGGGTTGTGCATACCTGGAACATGAGTGGAAAGTAAAGGAGGCCTTGTGTGTTGAAGGAGGGGGGCTTGGCACTTGGTTACTTCTTGAAGTGAGGTTTTTTGGAACATGCTTGTAAAAACTCACAGGGAGAAGACAGCTCATGTGGAATGATCTCACCAGCTGCATTCACATTTTGCAAAAGTGTTTCTTGTAGCAATGAAGTTGTTGATAAAAATAGGTTAACAGCTGCTCATTGTAAGAATAGTGAAGAGGATCATTGTGCTGTCAATCTGTACTTCCACCATACATAAAAAACACTTCAAAAGCTTTATTTGAAGAAATGGAATTAATTTCACTGTAAGAATAGAACAGCAATCTTCAATCCCAAATCTAAATGTTAGTGACTAAAAAAATCCTTCAAGCAGAGAAAGCTTTGAAAATATCAACCATTAAACAAGCAAAATTTTAACAACAAAGAGCTATACAGATAAATATACTCTATGTACAGATGCAAATTTGCCTTCTCCTCTAGTGGGAATTTTATTTATATTGTTCTTTTCCAAGGAGGAGTGCTTTTTGGTAGGCTGTTACTAACTTTAAAAAAACAAGGTAGTAAGACGAGGTTATTGGATGTCATATCCACCTCATTTCATAACCAGCTACTGTTCTGATAGATGTATTTTATATATTTTATTAGGGAGAGTCTTCCTGTTTTGGTAACCTTATGGAGTTAATGTCTGTGCATTGCACATGTAACATAATCTAAATACAGAGGTAGCACAGAAACAGCAACTGCATATTGCCAGGGACATAAAGGGCAAGACAAAGCATAAAAAATATAATGCAGTTAGGCAGAAATCTGAAAAGTTATGTTGGTCTTTAGGTCAGATATCTCTCAATCACTCATGCAGCAAATAATCCTGTTGGAACTGAAGCTGGCAGACACAACTGAGTGTACCTGTATGAAAGGGGTATCCTGAATATTGAGCTTCCACATGATTATTATAAAGTCTATAAAATCTTTTCCTACAGAATTAGTAGAAAGATTGAGTGAGTGATGGCCATCATAAAATATGAGTGTCTTAATTTCAAGAAGATAAAATAATTTTATTAAATTACTTTAATGACACTACTAAATATCATTGAGGTTAAAACAGCTATTTGAAGGAAAATAGGCTGTTGTTAAATAGAGGGTATGAATTTTCACAGAAATATATATTCCTGAAGCTAAGCAATTTCTTGCATGGACCATGATGATTCTACTCTTACAGAAAAGGTTACAAAAATGGTTCTGAGTCAAATGAGGCACTTTTGTTTCAAGATTTTTAGCATCCAGTAGGCCCAGTTTACAAAATTGGACAAATGTATAAATTAAAACATGGAAACATCAGAGTGTTTCCTTTCACAAATGTCAAGAATGTTATAGCATAGTCTTCCACTGTTTCTTCAGTAATTACATTTTTCACCTGACAATCCTCACCTGCCTCTCAACACTATTTATAAAAACTGAATCCTCCCAAAGGGAGGGTGTTGGTGGAATGTGTCCTCACGGTGTTCTTCTGCACCAATGAGTCAACATCCTTCCACAGTGACTGAATCAGTCAGGGGAATCTTTTAACATCATTAATAACTGTATTACAGTACTTAAGTCACAATATTATTAAATCTCTCAGAAGGGGGGCCAGTGGGGAAGAGGTAGTGTCTCACATGCTTTGATTTTAGAGGAATGAGAGAGAGAGAGAGAGAGAAGGTAGAACGTTTCCCCTGGTATTTTCACTTCATGGGAGCTAGAGAAAATAATGGTTTTTTCACTTCCTTTGGGGTGTGGGCTGCCCAATTCCTGCATAAATTCTTCCTGGACCCCCTGGCTCCTTAAAACCCTGCTATGTCAGCTTGGCAGCAGCTCAGTGCTGCTGAGGAGAGGCAGTGTCCTTTGACAGCTGGTGGGGGGTGAGGGAAGCACAGAGCATGTCCCAGCTGTAGAGGGGAGACAAGAGGATGGGGAGAGCAGGATTGGTAGAGGGGGAGATGGTTTGTGGGTAAAGGTCCAACAGGTAAACCAACCTTTTAATTTTAATGTGGGAGTCTGTTTTGGTTTGTTTCCTGAGACACCAGCGTGGACTTTCGCTGGCTTGTAACTTTGCCTTATGTGGCATGTCACAGCTTAGCTAATGTCCCTCCTCATTATAAATCATTTATTCTCTGTCTTCCTGTTTTAATCCTTGTAAGAGCTTTGAGAAGCCATTCCTTCATATTTTTGCATTATTTTTGCAGCTGCTGCCTTCATGCTTTTAAACAAATCTCTGCACAGCGCTCTCATCATCTTGCATTAGCATTAGGCGATTGCCACAGTGGCTTTTCACAGTTCAAGTTGCTGGTTTACATTTGGCTGAAAAATAAGTTTGCTAAATGAGTATTGATATGTTTACATCTTGTCTTGGACTTGGAGCTATGCCATTTTTCTCAGAAGAGATATAAGCATCCAACCAGCAAATTTCAGAATTCCACTGGCAAATCCTAAATTAGCACTGTTACTAGGGAAGGATGTGCCCTACCTTTGGCAACAGGAGTAAGTCACCTCTCACTTCTTGTTAATAAGTCTCTGTCACTATGAGATGAAATGAAATATGAACTCAGTCTTCTTCTCCTCTTTTTGTACATATCAAAGTTGAGTTTTTAATTGAACCTGACAGTTTATAAAGTGTCAGTCTCTACTGTTATCATTCTGCTGTAAGAACTGACTGTTCCTGTACCCTCTTTGGTAGCCAATGTAAACAGCCTATTCTGACCTTAAACTTTTGTCATCTGTAGCCCAAGAGTAAAACTGCTGAGTTTCTCAAGTGCAGCATTCTGTGTTTATTGGATGGCATGGTACATTAGAATTCAGAAAGTTTAGGGGCTTTTAATAACGTTGAGATTATATAAAGGCTTTTCTGTGGAGACTTTGCTCCTGTCCACTACTTACTTAGTGAATTTTCTATAAATTCCTACTTGCTGTAGTCCATCAGTCCACTTTGCTAATTTACCTCTTCAGAGGTGACTTTAATTGAAATTCACATTTATGTATTCTTATAGAGCAGTGACTTTTATCTTTTTAAAAGCTAGCTGAAAGCTGTGACTGCAGTATTTTGGGTTGTTTTGGGTTTTTTTTTACTCCCAAATCAAAACATGAGCTGTGTAGATTCTTACATTTTAGGTTGTCTGTGTAGGTGGTAATTTTGCTATGTGCTAGAAATTTTAGCAAAACAAACAATCCACTGAACACAAAATAACTAAGCCCAGATTACTTTATTGTTGGGAGAAGGGAAATGTTTTTTGAGGCTTTACAGTTGACATTACAATTTTAACAGTTATGCATCATTAATAGTTGATAACATTATTTTAATCTTCATTTGCATGCATCAAGACAATAGTACAAGCAAGGCTATCATTACACTGCAACATTAGCAGGTCGTTGTATGACTAAGAACTCAAATCTAAAATGGCTTCAGAGAGCATGTTGCATAGAAGTGTACAGCTGATCTCCAGCTCTGCTTGGAAAAAAAATGCACTTTCATGGACTGAAAGAAACAATTAGACATGTTAAGAGTTGCCTTTGTTGCTGTTACTCAGCTGCCTTGCCAGTGGTTGGTGCAGAACAGAACAGTGCTCACTCTTTCCAGCTCAGTGTTGTTCAAGTATTAGCACACAAATAAATAATACCTCCAATACATAAGCTTCAAATTATTCTTACTCTAATAAAAAGCACACTGAAATTTGAGTATCTCCCACTTCCCAAAATGCAGACATAAAAGAGCAGACTCTCCTCTTAAATCACATAAAAAAATCTTTATTATTCTAGTATATCACCCAAAATTAAATAATACATTTAGAATTACATTATATTACTGGTCAGTATTTTCCAGTCTATGCTCATATTACAGAATGTATTATTGTGATTAATGTAGAGCTTTTCACATTCACCAAGTTATAAATATGTAATTTTCTAGGTCTACTATGTAATGCTAGTATCTATACATCAAAGATGACAAATATTGCACAAATTATTAAGCTTAGGCACAGGGCCATTTGGTGACAAATCTTTGATAAATAATTTGGTTTTCTTGTAGTTAGTATTTTTCACATAGTTCATGAGCTAAACAGAGGTAAAAGAACCTTTTTTTTAGCTTTAAAAAGCCAGAGCTACTTTTACTGCATGTTCCAAAGAATAACTGAGGCACATTTGACCCAGTTTCAAGGAGTTTCCTGTGGTATCTGCAATCCAATCAAGAGAGACTATAGTAGTAGATAGCATATAGAAAACTGTACATTCTAAATGCTTTAGGCTTATTTGTAATGCTTTCAAATACACAGATTATCAAACACAAACTTACTGGAATATCTAGCTAAATGATTCTCTGTAACTGAATTTACGATGTGTGTGAAATGAGACGAGTATAATAATCAGATTATGTGTAGTTAAATATTTTAAGCACTTCTTACATTATGTTAAAATGATTCTGTGTTCTTGATGAATGTTTGAGTTACACTTATAATTCTAGAAGCTTTCATGCAGCATCTGTTGATTCAGGTATATTAAACTATATTTTATTTATTTGTAAACTAGAAAACATTCTTTTTTAAATTAGAGTGCTAACCACAAAGCTTAATCATACCATACAATATTCATGTTGGAAAATCAAAACCTTTGGAATTTTTCAAATTGCCAAGAACAAATTGAAACAACATTTTCTCCTTTTCATTAGAATCCATAGTACATGTTCATTTGTAAAAACCATCCATGCAAGGAACTTAATCTTCATATATTTCTGGTTTAAATGTTCTCAGTGCAGATTGTAAAAGCTCAGTTTGTTTGTGCCAATTGGACTGAGTTTAAACTATACCCAACACTTCCTAACACCATAGATACCTGCCAAATAGGAAAAAATGAAAGTACTACGCTATACTTGATCTTAACCAAAAGGCAAAGAAGAGATAACACACTTTTCAAAGGATTTTGAAATACTAATATATAATATTTCAAAATACGTAATACGGTTTTAGTGTCTACAATTGTACTGTTATAACAAAGTTGCCTTTGATTGTTTCTCTGACAACCACATCATTTCTTTGGAATAATATATTTTATAGTATTTTTAAAAGAGTATTTTGTGTTCACAATTTTTTTTCTTTTTTTTTTTTTTTAATGTCCAGTTGGGTGTTCATGAACATTGCCATTAAACTATAAAACATTCACAAAGCACACCTTTGAATGTTCTACCATAATAAAGGCAGAATATTTTTGCATTTTTTCATTTTTACAGTTGTAATCCAAATGGGACTTTCAAAAATCCAGCAAGGGTATTAGAATTAGATTAGAGTGGCCTATGCAGAATTACCTTCAGTTGTGATTTTGAATGTATGGTAGCACCAGTTATGTTTGTCAAAGCTAAAATCAGGCTGGATACCCTGACCTTTTCCTTAATGTGAATTATGGATTGGATATTTAAAAGCTAAAAAAGTTTTGATGTTTGCTTGCTACAGACAGCCTATAGGCTTTCCCTTTCAGGTTTTACAGTTTCTTAAGTTGTGCATGTCTATTGGCGCCTTCCCTAAATACTTCATAATTCTCTGCTTTTACTCTCATTCCTATACCTTAATATTTATGAATGCTGGGGAAAAAAAAAAAGAACCAAACATTTCCCTTCAGCTTAATCCTTGCACATAAATTTGCCATATGTGTGTGGTCCATGTCTGGGTCAGTCAGAGAGCAGCACTTTGTGCCTCCTAACTTTAGCTGTTTCCAGTACAGGTTTGTGTTAGTCACCCTCAGACTTATTAGAGAAAAAAATAGGTACCTCTTAAATATTACTGTGAGCCCCATATTCCCCTCAACATGTGAAATATTCATCCCATACTGGGAGTGCAGCTATCCATGCTGCCACTCAGGCTTCCCCCACAGCCAACAGAAAAAAACAGGAACTTCTAGGGAATTGCTTGTAGGATCCTTTAGACGTGCACTGCTTCCAAGAAGTGCCCACTCTACAACATTGGGGCTGTCCCCTGTGGAGGGGTTTCACACCCTCCAAGCCATGAGACAGAAATGAAATTAAAGTGCTAAAGGAGGCTGGCACTGACCACCATTTTTGCTCAGACCAGGGTTTGGGCATTTGAAATGTATACAGGGTCTGGAAGTATCAGGAGCACTCCTGATTCCACCAGGACAGGGAAGCCTCTAGCACAGGGGACAGTTCTCTATGTGGTAATCTCTACTTGTTGTGTTGTAGTTCATCTTTCAGACTTCAACACAAGAATGTGCTATAAATTAGCTGTTACCACTCAAAACATACTCTGCCAAGTCACTGTCTTTCCTCCTGCCAAACATCATTGTCCAGCGTGACCAAAAATGCGAGTAGAAGTTACGCTTATTTATGAGCAACGCAGACTGAAATTCCAAGACATGGTCTGGATGGAACCAGGCAGGAAGGGTAAGGAGCTAAACTAGACAGCCCAGTGTGTCTTTTAGATTGATTCTGGAGGACAGTGAACCACTGATGACTAAAAGCTAAAACTCTACAACTTCTAAGTACTCCATTAACTAATTTACAGGAAAGTCAATGATATTGCTTAAAATTTCGTCATGCTTGAACCATACTTGGCAGTTAATTGGCTATTTTTCTGTTATTAAGGAGTCACAATTTTTGTTCTTGAGAGCTTTCCAATCCCACAAATGGCAACTTCCTTTATTACTTTTAAAGTTAGCTTGGTAATGTGGCAGTGAAGTAAAACACACTTTGGTTAAGGCTTCCCGTACTTCCCGTCAGAGCCAGTTTTCCTAAGATGTTGGTGGTACAGCTTTTGAAGTTGGCTCTAGGCTTGGCTCTGGGTGCAGGAGAGCAGTCATTTTACTGTCTGTTTCTGGATGTGGCTCATTATTGCACATGTTTCCACCGTCTGCCCTCTGATCCAGCTGGATAACAGTTACCTTGGAATGGCAGGTGGGCTCTCCATCAGTGGAGGAAGGAGGCTGGCAGTGGAAAAGCTGACGAAAGCATTTGTAAAACTAAAACAACAAAAAAACAAGCAATTCTAGATATAGCTGCTTGGCAGGTTACAATTCAGAGTATTTCTGTAACATCTTCAAGGCCAGGAAACTTGGTTTATTAAGCTTGTACTTTTTGTTCAAATAGAGATTAAATATTTTTTCTCCATGAATATGTTTCTTGCTGCTTAAGACTAAAGATCACTCAAATTTGTGAACTTCAGAATTTATATGCTTAGCTTTTCTAAGACTGTAGATTCTTTAGGGTGTAAAGCAATAGAACAATCATAAAATATTTTAAGAACCTTTAATTTATTATAAAAGAAGATTTAATCACAGAATTAATTGGTTTTCAGTTACTTCACACATCAGGCAAGGAAAAGTCATTTTGATAATCTAATGATACACAGCAGGGAGAACTTAGGGTTCTTTTCATTAGCAAGGCATTGAAATCCCTGCTTTCCCAAACTGTAAACTAAACCTCAGAAAATGGCTTTGCTTAATTAACAAACCAAAATAATTTTTTATGTTAATTCATTTCACTTCTGAGATCTACCCAAAATGATGCCAAAGCTGTTGTGCAGGAAAGAAAAACCCAAACAACATTTACATCAGTTCTCATTTGTATGTGCCAACTGAGCAGAGTTATACAGCTACCTCCTCTGAGAGCTGACAATCCTATTCAACAGAGAGGGATACCATTAGTGCTACAAGTGCCTCAACATATTTTCTACAAAAATTTATTTTTTAAGTGAAATCTTAAAAAAAATAAATGGCATCCAAAACTTACTCCATGTCACTTTCCTTTTGCATGGCTTTGTGAAACAGAAAAGGCTTCCAGGAGCTGTGACTGATGTGAAAGTATTGTAATTTAGGCAGTGTTGTTGATCATTATTTGGTATTAGTCTTTCTGAAAATGTGCAGCTGCAAAGCAATATTTCTTTCATTTCAAGGCTATAAAGACCACAGTTGATAATGCTGATGACAGTGTGCCATTGGCACATGGCAGAAAAAAATGGGTTGGAATTTTGTGGATTTTTCCTTGTTGAGCAGGAAGTGGTCAGGGGCTTTTCCTTATGATAGCACTGCTCTAAGTAGACTTTGGTTTTGGTGTTTCTCCATAAGATTCTTCACAGAATTGTCTGAAGTTGTGGGCTTCTGTGCTACCACTACATGGGAGATGTTCCTTTATATATGCCCTTCTGCATGTGTTTGGCCAGGTCTTCCTGCTTAGAGAGAAGCAGGTGGATAGGAAAAGTGGAACTAGTTGAATTTTAGACTAAGAAAGACCAACATTCCAATAAGGTGGAGATGTTTCAAAGATTCTTGTGGGAGAATGTTTTGTGGACAGTCCACAGAGTAAATGGGGGGAGGTGGGAAAGAGCAATCTTCTCACTCAGGAGGCTGATGGTGATAGGCAAGTTCTTTACAGGCTTTTCACTCTTTAGGACTCTGTCCTACCCTGCTGACTCTACAGGGATTGTATCTTTATGTATCAGGGACAAGTGAAAGCTGCTCTAATAAAAGGAACAATTGCTTCACTTAATGATTTTACAGAACACTTAAAGGTGTGTGATAGCAGAGAAAAGAAGGAAGGAAAAAGTAGATAGGATGGCTGCAGAGAAATTTCTGCAAGCAGAGTGAAAGCTGGTGTTCTCTCCTGTGTTCTCTCCTGTGTTCTCTCCTGTGTTCTCTCCTGTGTTCTCTCCTGTGTTCAGTCCTGTGTTCACTCCTGTGTTCACTCCTGTTGCAGGTATCCTGATCATGATGTCCATGTGCAACGAGGTGCACGTGTACGAGTACATCCCGTCGGTGCGACAGACCGACCTGTGTCACTACCATGAGCTCTACTACGATGCAGCTTGCACCTTGGGGGCCTACCATCCACTGCTCTACGAGAAGCTCCTGGTGCAGAGGATGAACAAAGGTTTGCAGGATGACCTCTATCGCAAGGGGAAAGTCATTTTGCCAGGGTTCAAAGCTGTCAAGTGCCCCAAACGAAATAATTTCCCACACTTGTAGAAGTTCAGTCTTTCAGAAACAATGTGCAATAAGGTACTACTGTCGTACTATAAACAAGAAGAGAATACTTGAAAAAATATATCTTAGACCAATCTAGTCTTGAGTCTATAAATTGTAATTAAGTAGCAGGCATGAGAAATACTTCTTTTCTGAGCCTGAGTATTTATTACTGCTTTGCAAGTAGTTACAGAAAAAAAGCAAAGGCTTAGCTCATGAAGGTGCAAAGGACATACTTAGGCAGAAATATAATGTATTGTTGTTGGTGTGACTGTCAGAATTTGTCGGTGGTCTCATGCCACATATGCTAGACTGTAATTTTTTTTAAATGAATTTATTTAATTGTCAAACCTGGCATTGTGAAACAGCCTCTATGGTTCATGTATGTATGGAGTGGCCAGTTGAACAATGCAGCATTTCCCGTGGCTCCATGGGATTTTCACACTCTCCCAGAATGAAGTAATTGCTACTGCAAGCTGTGCAGTCAGTCACTAGAGATTTTAATGCCTGTTCCTACACAGGCTGTACCAGGCCTCCAGCTGAACAGGGGCTTAGGGTGGCCCTGAAGGGTGTGTAGTCAGAGATGGCTGTACACAGCTAAACCAGTTAAGCTGCTGGATGTACTTGTGATGCCAGTCTCCCATGCTCACACTGACTGAAGAGGGAAGAGGCAAATGTCTCCTTTCTTTAGAGAAAAAAGAACATGTTTGTAACACAATTAGGAAGAAAAACTTTCCTTGAAAGGACTGTCAGGCAGGTGTGAGATGGAAATGCTGCCTTTCCCCAGTCTGCACAGGTACAAAAGATCCAGAGAAAGCCAAGGGAGGCTGTGCAGTATTCACCCATCACACTGAAAGCAAGCATAGAGAGGGCTCACCTCCTGTCAACAAAGATAGCATTCAGGAATACAGATATTATTTGTTAGGTATTTCATTGGTATCTGAATCAAAGTCACTTGTTCTCAAGTTCTTGCTGTTCAGAAAGGAGTTTTCTGACAAAAGATGATATCAGCATTTTTTACTTAGTGTTTGAAAGACTATAACCCAGAAAAGCTGTAATGCCTGCAAAAAAAATCTGACCACGGATTGCGTATGGAGATGGTTTGATATTTTCATTCATAACACGCATGGACAATATTCTTTAAGGCACTTCTAAAAGTTAATGGTCTGGAGTGGTTTTCTCAGTTTTATGGTTTGGTTTGGTTTTTTCCCACCTGACTGTACCTTTTCTTTTAGAGTAAGTTCAGCAGAAATATGTGTACACAAAAGCACAGTTATATCCTACTCATGTCTATCCAGTAAAAAAGCAGACAGCTCAAAGAGGCATTGAAAAGAATAACTGATTGGTTGTGGTGGAAAATATTTTTTGTGTTTTGACTTAAGCAAAAAGCCATTTGCCAGAAAGGCAAAAAACAAAGCAAACAACATTAATGACTATTTCATCTTCAATTGTAATGTAAGTGTAATCACAAAATCCTTTTTCTCTCACTCAGTTCTTTGGGAAGCATTACTGGAAGGATCTTTTGGAAGGATTATTTTTCTTCCTCAAAATGAAAATATGGGTCTTACATAGGACTTAGCCTTCTTTTTGGCTTTATGATGATCTTGAGATTCTTCTTGTTGACAGAAATTATGTGTAGATGATCTAATAACTGTACTTCTGTGTTGTATGGATAGTTATGTCCATAAGGCATTTTGGTACATATCAAAATTAACAGGTTTTACTCATACTAGCTTTGGACTCTGGATATACTTCATACCAATTTCTTTTTAATGTTATGTATGGTGGCAACTTTTATTCTTGAAGTTAATAACACTGTTATTTAAATGCATGGAGAATAGATAGCCTACACAGAACTAATCTATTTTTCCATATGTTTGGTACCCTGTTTGCAAAACATAAGCAGTCTGAACAGTGCAATCAAACATGTCTCTCTCTGCTGTACCCTGGGTTAGCTACAACATAACTGTAAAGGAAGAGAGTTTAGCTTTCTAAGACTAGTGAATATGCTGCTTTTCAATAAGCAGGAACTTGTAGAGTTCCAAAGAGAGAAAAAAAAAATCACTTTGGCTGGCCTGCAACCACTAACTTTTAACTTCCATTTTCACAAAGAAAAAAATACTCACTGCATTGCTCAACCACCCACAGCAGGATTATGTAGTATTATTTATTCCCTCAATAATTTGTCAGAACAATCAACATAGCTGTTGATTATACAGAACCAGGCAAATTAAAAAGTTTCATTCACAAGTGCTAAGCATACTCAGTACATCATTTATATGCAGAACCAGGTCCCAGATGTTATATAATGAACTGTATATAATATTTTTATTTTACTGGACTGTACACTCAAGCCCTTGCAGCCAAAATTTTTTCTTTGCCATATCCTTATTTATATGGCAGTCAGTCCTCCTTCCACAAGTGCAAATGCTGTTGTTGTAGCACCATCACCTCAGAAGATGCTGCAGAGCTGTGCTGCAAACATTTGCTCACAGAGGAGGAAGACCAAGCTGTGATGCCACCTTTAAAAAATGAGGCTGGCATGGCTTTCTAACACTGGTTTCCACTGTGATGTTTTACTTGTCTGCCTGCTCAAACATTGTGGTTGCTTAAAGAGCATTTTCTCTCCTACCTTGTCTTGCCCTCCTTCAGTTTTTGGCACAAGTGCCAAGTGTGTTCGATCTGCTGATTGAGGGCTCCCCTCCACTTGCTGCAAGGGGGGAAGGGGCAGAAATAAAGAGGAAACATAAAGGACCTGCAAGGATGCTCCTCTCACCACTTCTTACTCTCTGTGGCATTGGCATTGCTGGTTTTTATAAGAGCCCTCCAAGTGTTTTTGAATTAATGGGCTTTTCCCCATCCCTTGTGAGGGCAGAGAAATGTTTGCAAAGAACCACATTCAGTAAATTTAAAACAGTCAGTGTGTAATAACACTGAACCACGGATCTTCTAAAAACAATGGGTGAGAGTGCTGGTTTTAGATACATATGGTAAATGCAGCAATGTGAAAGGAAGTGCATTCTTTCACCAAGAGCATGGGGCTTTTCAGGCAATAGATACAGGCATGGCTTCGTAGCTCTCCCATGTGGCTGTCACACCCTAACAGAGTGGGACAGCACCTGGACAAGGGAAGTTTGCACAAACCTGGTGCATCATGAGGTGCATCATCAGCCAAAAAATTGCGTCTGCTCTTGGGCCCCTGAGCTCCCTTCGCACTTGTAGGCTTTAAACTCGTGGAGTTTTACTGACAAGTAGGAACAAGTTGCCTTCAAACACTATTGAGCCTCATTTCTGTGCCCTGGTGCTGTGGACAACAGTTCAAGTTAACTGAAACAAACCAGAAGCACAGCAGCAGCTTAAGGAAACACGCTGAGTTTATGCTGAATTTAATTATGCTCTTCTTTCCCCACTGTGAACTCTGTAACTTTTCTGACTTGAGGTGCTGTATCATTTTATGCGTTCAGTTTTTGGATGGTTAAATCAAGGTATTCTTTTGTTTAATCAAGAAAAAAAAAAAAA
>VZRX01012919.1:262335-333627 GCA_013398075.1 Notiomystis cincta | reverse complement strand
AAAAAAAAAAAAAAACAAACAACAACATTATTTTGTTCCATTCCTCTACAGTTCTAAAGTTTACCTCAGCATAAACTCATAGCTCAGTCCTTCCTTGGATTAAACTACTACATCTTTTTTTACCTTGTTGTGCAGTTTTATGCTGTAGAAACTCTGGTAAATTCAGTGAAATTACCATGATGTACCTTTGGAGAGAAGAAGGGGTGATATAAACACTCTACACTCTCACTGTACAAATTTAATTTAAGCGTTGCTTGTCTTTGGTCAAGACACTTTCTTTGGTGAAGACATCCAAATCCTGAACTTGTTGCTGTAGATCTCTTGCCAAAGTCAGGAAAACCAAAAGAGTTGGTTTTCTTTAAAATGAAGACAAATGTCTACACTCACTAGTTGCACAGACTGAACACAGTCATTTTAGAGATGGATTGAATTAAACAGGAGTTCAAAACACATGTGGAGCAATCCAGAGTGGGGTTTTTAATTTCTCTTTTCTTCAGAAGTTTTAAAAGATGGAAAATGCCATTTGGACAGTGACACAGATGGACCATGAAAGGAGTATTAAATGCATTGACTGCAACAATAAACGGTTCCTATTTTTTCCTTCACGCTTTCTAAAGTTGATGCATATTTAAATGAAATCCTGCTTTGAAGTAGGTAATTCAGAAGCCTGCTGTTAAAATGATTTGAATCTTTCCCAGCATCTATCCTCTCACACACAAGGAGGATACCTGATTTAACTGTTTGAAATTTAAAGTAGCCCATGTCTGGGCATACTCAATCACTTAATGAATTTTGACAGTGCAGATGTCTTCTCTCTGGCTTAGCAATCAGATTCAGAATTTTGTTCTTGAAATAAGAGTTGTGTGTAAAAGCCTTACTTTTCTTCATATCATCTCATCACTCTTAAAATATGTAGTCATTGAACTATTCAAATATAGACTGTGTACTTTTTTAATAGCTTTGAGAATTATTTTGTATGATGATTTTTTTAAATGAATGTGTACTCTAATAACAAAGCTTAAGATTTTACAGGAGTCACATTTTTAAGCAGTGTTTGTATACATTTTAACACTTTTTATATTTTCTATTATGATTTTGTATATTTTTATGTATACACAGTGTACAGATTTTTTTCCTGTAAATAAAACATTTGTTTCATTTGTTTAGGAGTGCTGGTCTTTTCATATTGCCTTAAATTAACAACACTGAACTGCAGGTGGAACAAAAGAGGGAAGGTGCCTGTCAGTTCTGCCCAAAATTTAAATGAAATCTCAAATGGAAATGGACAGCTAATCTGACAAGGAGGTATCACAGTAAACTACAATAAAGAGGCAAATGTTGTAAAGCCAGTTTTGCTCTGAAGTGAACATGTGTACCTGAGCAGATGTGCTAGGATTCCCTGGGAGAATATATTCAACATACTGCTCAGTAAATTTCTGAGCAGTAAATTTCTCGTGATTGTCAAGCCCTCTGTGGAGGTCATGCTCTGATGACTTGGTGCTGTACTTGAAATGCTGATAGACTTCAGCTAAATGGTTGTGTTACCCATTCCAGGAATCCAGTGTCATGTTTAAGGAAGAAGAACAGGCTTTTTAATAAATTATTAATTAAAATGAAAAACAACTTACCAAAGGGAAAATGCAACTTGCCATTCAGTCTGTGATTAAGTACTGTATAATTCAACCACTACAAGCCTGCTTACATCCATTAAATGTGAGGCACAATGCTGCTTTTGGTAGTTCTTGAACCACACAGGGGCCTGAGTTGGGCCAGTGGAGGTGCTAATCAGTGTTTTCATCCCAGGGGCTCCTCTTGAGCCCATGCCAACAAGAAAGCTGGTTACACATTAGTGGAATGATAAAAGTTGGACTGCCATCATGTGCAGTCCTGGCAGACAGCTGTCACACAGCTCTTCCTGTGTATTACACCACCTCCTGACAGGCAGTGTTGGGGGACTGGTTTCTGTCATGATATGCAAGTAACACCTCTCAGAAAACTCACATCCATGAGATACTCTAGAGGATAAAGTGAATGCTGGGACCTATGAACAAAGCAACTAATGGATACTTTTCAAATCCAGAAACTTTGCTTTTTTAATTTAAAAAACTAACAAAAAATATGAGAACTGTATTGTGTCATTTAAATGCTCAGTCAGCTTCACTCTCTGTGACAGCAGAGAGGACATTCTTGTCTCACTGCATTCAAACTGTACCTCAGTAGGAGGTGTAAATCCATAACTATACTGTGTGGGGTACAGAGGGCATCTTGCTTACACACTGTTCTTCAGCAGGGAAGCTATAGGAGGTGTCACATTACCTTTCTGATAGTATCTGAGGGGAGCCTTGGAGGAAACTCATTTTCAGGTGTATTCCCAAAATTGCACTGCCATTTTTTGAACAACATGCCTTTGTTGGAGGTACCTTTTAATCATTTTACTCACAGAAGCCAGCTGTGTTTCACCTGAGTGGTTCTTAAGGGCATAATTCTATTGACAGGTGAAAGCTCCTACAGGCATTTTGGTCTGTTTATCTGCATTATTTACTTGCCTGTTGTGATCTGGCTGAAAGATACATCTCAGGATTTTTAATTCATCTTTCTGTCTTGACTGCAGCACGAACTTGTTGAAGCAGCTCTCCCCCTCTCCTGCACTCTGGTGAGAGCCCAGCTAGAGTATTGCATCCAGACCTGGGACCTCCAGCACAAGAAGGACATGGACTTGTTGGAGCAAATCCAGGGGAGGCCCACCACGAAGTCAGAGGGCTTGAGCACCTCTCTTGTGAGGAAAGGCTGAGTTAGGGTTGTTCAGTCTGGAGGAGGGAAGGCTCTGGGGAGACCTTATTGTGGCCTTTCAGTATTTACAGTGGACTTACAAGAAAGTAAGTTTTTACAGGCTTTTTAGTAGGGCCTGTAGCAATAGGACAAGGAATAATGGTTTTAATCTAAAATAGGGTAAATTTTGACTAGATATGAGAAAGAAATTTTTTACTATGACCATGGTGGAACACTGGAACAGGTTGTTCAGAGAGGTGATTGGTCCTCCATCCCTGGAATTATTTAGGGTCAAATTGAATGGGACTTTGAACAACCTGGCTGAGTTAAAGAAGGTCCTGGCCATTGCAGGGGGGTAGGCCTAGATGAGCTTTAAAAGTGACATTCCAACCCGAACTATTCTGTGATACTACAATAAGAACAGCTGGACGAGCAAGGGTGGAGCCAGGAGCCTTTTACCATAATCACATCCACCATCTTCCACAGGTAACTGCACCTGCAGCAGTGATTGAACAGTATCTTCCTGTGTGCATCAATTAGTGCCAACAGAGCACTGACACTTGGGGTTTGCTTGCACTTCTCTTCTAGCTTTCCTGGTGTCTAGATCTTTCCAGAGTGACAAATTTGATTGCTTCATCAGAATAGCATGGATTTATCTAGTGCACCCCAAACCTTGCCAATGGCTGCTCCATATATGTATCCTTCCTTGGTTTTTTTAGATTCTTTAGATTTCTTACACCAGTAAGTTACTCCAGTGAATGCACTTCAAAGAAATGGCAGTACTGTTGTGGAAATAGGGTCTGACCCCAAAGCTTCATGCCTTGATAACCAAGGCAAGTAAGAAGTGCCCTTTTAACTTTTTTCCTAAAAATAAGCTAAGAAAATGCTTATTTTGATGAAAATATTAACTGATTATATTAAACTGACTAAAAGTAATAATAAATGCAGTAATATTGTGTTTTTTTTTTTTAATGGAGGCAGAATAGCTACCAGAAAACTGGCAGCACAAGTAGGTTGTGACAAATCACAGGGGCAATCATTGCTGGTGTGATGGCTGGATTCTTAAAAATTACAAAAGTAAAGAACAAAGTCCAGTGAAAGGCAGGGGGAGAGACAAGGAATTATGAAAGACACCAAGAAGATAGTAAGAAACAGCTAGAAGATGTACCATAACAGATGGGCAGGACTGTTGCTTTTTCCTAATAGTCACTTACTCGGGTTTGGCGTTTTGTTTTCTTATGGGTTTTTTTCTGCACATTTGGAGAGAAACCCAGCTCATCTGTTGGGGCTCACATTGCTGCTGTCAGGTTTAGTGTGCTGGGATGTGATCTTAAGAAGAACTACAGTAGAGTTAAGAACAGACTTCTGCTGGAGTTCAGCTTCTTTGTAAACAAATGAATCCCACAAATTTAACTGAGAGAAGACTAAGGGGGTTACCCTGCTACCCTCTCAAAAACCTCCTCCATGTGCTTATGACTATCTGTATGATAACTGAAAGAAGAAAACCAATTCCCTCTGGTGACCTGTTTCTGCACATGGAGAAATACAAATCAAATTTCCTCTTGGTCCCAGGATGCTGACAGGTAGGGTATAATTACTGTAGCAACAACTACTTATACACTTGTGAGAAGACTCCAGAAACCCTGAGGGTTTAGGAGGTGGGGCAGGCAACAGGCATCACAGGTGCCTTGATTTTATGGAAGCAGCCAGAGGGGAAAACTGCTGTCAGTGCTGACTCCAGGCTGTGTCAGCTGCTGTTAATTACCTGGCTCCCAGACATTTGTCTGACTGCAACTGAGCTGCCTGATTAAAATATTTTACTGAACAGTAGGTGTTTTCCACCCTCAGTCCTGGAGCACTGATGGATATGTTGTTCTGGCTGCATCTGCACTGATGATCCCATGTGTAGCAGGTATGTCTCCCATGCAGGTGAGACCCTCAGGGTTGGGGGAGTGGAGTGTTGCTAATGGGAGAGGTTTAGGTGATTCTGGATTGCTTTGGTTTGTATAAATCTAGAAGGCTTTGTTTTATGTTTTAAGCAATTTTTAGTGATAGCAGTTGTAGGAAACAATGTGAATGTGCCTCAAAGAGTTCATGACTTGTGGGTTGCCTAGTGTTTTGTAAATTAGGCAGCATTCTCTATCTAAAGTATCTGCACTTTGGACTAAGACATGGACATCATGAAAACTTTTTGACAAATGAAGGCAAGAAACATGAAATATGTGTCTTGGGCAAGCTAGATAAGTACCAGAGGTCTACCCCCAGGCCCAGCCTTACTGCCCATGAGGCACATGAGCCAGGAGGTTTATGTAAAGTACTGAATCCTGAGCATGAAGAAGACAGATGACCAGAAAGGAAAAGTGGGGAGGGTTTTGTTCTGGACCTGTTTCTGAGCCTGTTTTTTCAGTAAAGGGGATAGGAGTCTTAGGTGATGCTTCCAGCTGGATCAAGCAACATTACCTTTCTCCCCTAGCAATATTCCTCTTTGGAAATGTTGGGTTGTTTTACAGTTATTTCCAGTACTTGTTTTTGCCTTTACAAATGAAATTATAAGCTATTTGATGGACCTAATTTAGGGTTTCCAAATGCATGGGGCTGAATGTAGCTGTCAGGACATTAGGCAATTTAATGAGCAGTTGTAGCATCCCAACAAGCAGAGATGAGAAGAAAATGTGTAAGCTGTTACCAAAATAATATTAACAAAGTTATTCCATGGTAGAAGAGCAAGGAAGGCAGAAACAACAGAGCATATACCCTGTCTGAGAAATACTGCCTTATTTTCATGGTTATAGCATGATATTCAGACAATTATTTTAAAATACTTCTTTTAGATAAGTCCCCATGAAACATGTGCTCTCATACAAAGTTAAAATAAGTGGGAGATCAAAGCTGAAGGGATCATAAAGTGGGGATAGTTATTTTGTCAGAGGAAACAGGGAGAAACAGTTCTTTGCCCACACTTCAGTGTAATCAGCATGGCTGCTGAACTTCAAAGGGATTGATTATGCACATGAAAGCAAATATTAGCAATGCTACTGTGTCTTCAGTGCACATTGCTTTAAGACAGCACACGGTAGCTTTCAATGGGTTTATCACTGCAAGGAAAACATTGTCATATTTATCTCACACATGCTCTTCCCTGGCCTTAAACAGAGCTACTAAACCCCACGCAGTATACAATACAAGTAGCATGTGAAGTTAATTCCTCCTACCTAAAAGAAACTCAAGAAGAGTTTCCTAAAGCAACATGAGGAGTAAGAACAGGTAAAGAAGTTCAGTGAATAGCAACAAAATGGATCCTGCCTCTATTTCCTATTCCCATTCAGTAAGTTAGGATTGTTTAGGGTTTTGCAGTGTTATTGATGGACCCTGACTAACAGAGACAGCAGCAAATTTACCAGTCCCTACAGTACCATTCTATTTCATGAGGAGAAATGAAGGGTCTATTACCACCATAACATAGGATGAGTGATTCCAGATCATTTTAAAATAACTCACATTTTGCTTGACATTCAAAGCATAACAATGAGAAAAATTTTGACACTTGAAAAATCTATGTGTTTATTTAGTTACAGTCAATATGCTGTTCTGCTGACCCAGTTTTTTCTTGTATTTTCATTTCTTCAGCTATGGACTCTAGATCAGCCCAAATGGATTAAAATAAAGACTCCAGTTGACTTTGATGGGTTTATGCTGGTATATTCCTGCCCCAGTCTTGCTATGAATATAGCACATTATTAAATATTTATAGAAATGTAACCTTACTGTGTTGGGTGGGTTTGTTTGTTTGTGGTTCTTTTTTTCTGGTAGGTTATGAACTGCCTATCTTTGGTTTGTATGTAACACATGTTTAGGGAAAACAGGTCTTCCAGGTGTTCCTTACAGAGTTTCATTAAGGCTGAGACCCAGAACACTGCACAAGGAAATCCAAAGCATTCTTTCCATAAGGTTATTTTTGTAGTAAAATGTCACTGGCTATCTTCCCTTGTGAATTTCTCAGGGTCTTTTTGCTTGATGGTTGGTCACTCTTGCATTCTGCTAAGTCACATGAACACAGAAACTTCAGCAGCTCTTGGGCATTTTACCTACTGATTCTTCCTTGGCCCTAATTAATGCTACCTCTGGCTTAAACATAGGTTCTTACTTGTCTCCTCTTTCCCCAGATTTCCTGACTACCTGCCCTGTTGCTTCTCTTGTCCAAAATTATATTCCCATGAATTGCTATGAATGAGATACAGGAAGTTCTCTGATGTGGGAATGCTGGAAGAACCTTTTAATTGCCAGATAAGCATTCTGCTGCTGGATGAGGGCACTTGTTATTTTCTCAAGAGATGAGAGCTGCAGTATAGTAAGTGGTGGGTATAAAGGATGAGAATTAAGTTTTCCCAGAGTTTTACTTCTATCTTGATTTGCAGGCAATTAGATATTGATTTTACCCAAGGCAGAATTAGAAATTACCAAGAGGGGTTTGATTTGTGACTGAGTTTTAGTAGCAGTCATTTGGTTTTATGTATGGGTAATGCAACAGCAGAACCCATTGGGTTGAGAAATCAGAATTTCTATTCTGACAGAATTTGTAATTCTTCCATAGTTTCTTTCTTATATTGAACAAAATCAAAACAAATTATCAAAAAATTCCAGACAAAACCCCAGACTGTCAAAATGCAGCTTCAGGTAGATGTCTTTATTGAATTATAGTTCAACTTCTTTCTGACTGTTCCCCTATTAGTTAGATCACTGGGCTGGGCTACACTTCACTGCATTTCCTCCCCCTTGCTGAGCCACTGCTGCTCCTGCACATGGGGGATGCAGTCTGGTAAGAGAGCTTGATCTGCTGGGTGAAGGACAGTGTTTTTCATTGAAGATACTTTAGACAGGAACCAAGGTGTAGAAGCTTAAGCATGGAGACCTGGGCTGAAATGTCCTTTTCTCTTCCCTGCTGAAAATAAAATTGGTGATACTAACAGCTTCTCTAATATTGAAGAAGCTATTGAACATTTTACACTGAGAAAATGCTTTACTGTGAGATTGACTAACAAGTGACAAAAGTGCCTGGTGGGGATTTTTTGTAGCTCACATAGAAATTCCTTGATTTTGAAGTTGGTGCTCACTGTGAGAGAGATGAAGAGTGTTGAAGGTGAAAAGAAAGACAAGTAATGAAGTTTTTGGTTAACCTTTGAATCCTACTTGTAGTGTATTCCTACTGGCCTAAAGCCAGCAAACAGAAGTCTTGTAAAGCCTTGGGTGAGTTGTAAGGTCTTGAGTGTTTCCCCTGAAGGGTTTGGACACTGCATCTGAAGCAGGGTCATCCATAAGGCACTCAGCAGACAACAGTTGTACCTTATTTATCAGACCCTTGCATATTTCTGTACAACCATCTCTCAAAATCTGGTTCTAATTTAGATAAAGGGATTTAAGACATCACAGCAGAGCTGATGTTCTCATTTTCAGTTCAGATTCTGAAGATAATAACAATTATCAAGGGAGCTAAACACTGCAAACAAGACAGAAACAAGAAATAACTCCTACTACATTGAGGTGTTGGTTCTCTACTAACATCCAGTGAATGCCTAAAAAGTTTCCCAAATAAAATATCCAGTTCCAAGCATAAGTACCACAATTATAATTTGAATAATTGTTTTTAACATGAGATTATGAAATAAATTAAACTAGTTCACATTAGCAATGTGGGGACAGAAAGTGATCTGTTTATGGTGTCCCAGTATGAGGAAAAGACAACTACCAAACAGGAAGAGCTTTCAGAGGAATAAATGTTTATGGAATGGCTACAAATAAATTTCGTTTGAGAGGAGTTATTATACTAAACATCAGAGGAACAAAGCTCTTTAATAGCTTCTACTTCAAAAGACAATGAACCTCAAATTTACTTTCATTTGGACACAGTCAGATTTCTGAATTGCATTAAATGATGAAGTTTAAAATGAAAAGGGCTTTATCTAATGAATTACAGTCCCAGTACTGTTTTACATTGTATTTTCCATACTGTGGCAATAATTATTTCTTTGAGGACAGCAGAGTTTTTTTCCCCTGGAGGAAGAAGGGCATCAGGATAAAATCATAAAATAAAGTTCTACAGATTTGAAATAGAATTGCCAAGCAACTCCATGAGGGTTTGAGCACTAATCTAACCTTTAATCCTCAAATTTCTCCTGCTGTAAGACTAGGATGATGATTATCATAGGTTTTAAAAGAATACCAAGGATTAGCTCAATTAAAAATATTTCTTCAGTAGAGGTTACATAAATGCTGAAAAATATTCTCTGTCTAGGAAAACTCATTTTATATTTTCTCCATCCATCTAATCTGAAATGATTGTTGCTTCAATTCATAGCAAGATACATAACTGCAGAGATATGCCTGGTACACACAGTAAAACTCTGAGAAGTAATCTCAACTGACACAATATGTAGAAAAATGTCCTGCTCTGAATAACATTTTAGTATTATGCCACTGCCACATGACAAGATATTACTCAGTTCTTGAACAGGAGAGGAAAATTAGAGGCTCTGTCACTGCCAGGGTTACACTTACTTTTTCAATTCTTTTTCATCTCTTGAATTTGATTGTCCTCATAAACCAACTAAATTCTTTGTTTATCTAATATGCATTGCATTACAGCATGTTGCATTCTATTTTCTTCAGCTTTACCTTTGCTTGCCTTCAGATTTGAAATGGTAAGTTGGACCAAATACTTAAATGGAGTCCTACTTATAAAACTTGGACATATTGTAGGAAAATAGATACATTAGAATTGAAATGGGGAATTTTGGGGCTAAATTACTGTTTGACCCTAACCAAACCAAGGTGTGGGCTAAAATTGAGTCTGATCCCTGACCTGCAGCCGAGACCACTGCAACAGAAGATCCTGTGACATCCATTCAGAGTGGCTTGGCAATGCCACTTTGAAGACTCGCACAAGTTCAGACTACCTGTGGATCACATATGCCTTTCTAGGACTTTAACTGTCCACACCAAACTTGGGAATAAGTTCAGAAAAATAAAATGAAACTGCCAAGTGCTTTCACCCAACTTCTAGACCACACCGAAGTAATGGAAAGTGAGAAACAGCACAACTGCTAATATTTCCTCCTTTTTTTCCCCCTGTATTTCATTTAGGACTGGCTGAGCTTTTGACCATCCAGACTCTCCCTTGAGGAGAGATGTACCTGTGAAACAGGCAAAGAAACACCACTTTGATTGAATTTCCTGTGATTTCTACTGCTGAGAACAACAAGGCTACCAAGGGACTTTGCTTTCAAAAATCCTAAAATCTTTTTTTTTTGGCTGAGAACATACCACATTTCTTGCTCTGCATTAAGCTCTGAATACTGGAAACTTCCATTTATCTGTCAATCTATCCTGCAGGTTTAATGTTACACGTGGAAGTTTATGATTAACAGCCAATTGTAAAGGGAGCTCTGTTACAGGCTGATCATGATAGGCAAGGGCAAAGTATTTGACTGAAGCTGTGTGCCCTGTACTGGAGAAAATTTGAGAGGTGTAACCCTACAATTTCTTTGAATCCTTAAACAGTTTGTTGTTTTACTGCCTTTTGGGTAATGACAATGATTCTAGAGGTCAAATCTTCCCCTACAGTTTCTTCCTTGCTAGCCCTCAAACAGTCAGCAATGTGAATCTCCTGTCATTCAATCATTTCAGTTAATTCTGATTTATTTTCCTGTCTCCACTAGGGCAAATGTGACTCTGACCCCTTCTATTGACCAGCATTGCCTACAAGGTTGTCAGGAAACAGTTGAGGCAATATTCCCTCCTCTAAAGCTAATCACAATGAAGATGCACTAGAGTGGGCATGACCTCTTAAACTGAGATACAGCTATAGTTTTGTTTTGAAATTTGACTGGTCCAAATATAACAAAATGCTTACATGCATCATGCCTTTTAAGTGATCACTTAAACCTTTGAAGAAATAGCTTAGTCCATCCAGGTTTAGAGAATAAGTGGAAGAGACAAGAAAAGACCTACTGCATATGTTATATGACAAGATTAGCTCCTGTATCATCAGAATGTTATCATGGGTTGGGTTGGAAGGGACCTTTAAAGATCATCTAGTTCCAACCTCTCTGCCAGGGGCAGAGACACCTCTCACAATATTGTGTTTCTCAAAGCCCTGTCCAACCTGGCCTTGACCAATTCAGGGTATCCACAGGGTATCCACACTTCTCTGGATAACCTGTTCCAGTATTTCATCATCCTCACTGTAAAAAAAAGAAATATCAGAGGAGAGGGGCCCTGCTGGCCACACTGCTCTGGCTGCAGCCCAGGATACAATTGGCTTTCTGGGCTGCAAGCTCACCCTGACAGGTCATGTCCAGCTTTTCACTCCCTGGTACTGCCCAGTCCTTCTCCACAGGGCTGCTCTGTCCATTTATTGCCCATTCTGTATGGATACTGGTGGTTGCTCTGACCCAGGTGCAGGACCTTGCAGTCAGCCTTGTTGAATTCCATAGCATTTGCTCAGGCCCACTCCTCAAGCCTGTGAAGGTCCCTCTGGATGGCATCCCTTCCCTCCAGTACCTAAGGGGCAACACTTGGTTTGGTGTCACCTGAGGGTGCATGTAATCCTCCAATGTCTTTGATGAGGGTGCCAAGCAATATCAGACCCTCCTTCTCTCTATTTGCACTACTAGACACTTCAAATTCAACACCTCAGCTTCACTCTCTTTGGAGTCTCCTCTCTTCTTCTTTCGGAAGTGCCTGGATTTTTTGCAGGGTGGATATGGACTACAAAAGGATCCCAATGTCTTTGCTACAAACCCTGCTCACTGCATTTTCCCCTTGGTTTTCTGACCCATTCATTTCCCTTGTCTAATGTGGAGATCTCTTTCCACTTCTGTGAAGCCTCATGTGTCTCTGGTGCTACAAAAAGACCAATATAGGAAGGAAGAGGCATTAACATATTAGATGCTGTTTAAAGTAAGATTTAAAGAGATATTGCTGCCCTTCACTTTCTGTGTCTTCTAGAAGGAGGATCTTCTAGCTGGATGTCATTTCCATTAATGCATTCCCTAGCCATAAATTGAAAATCAATATATAGCTTAAAACACATGTGCTTATCCTGTGTTTCTCTTCATTCACCTACATTAGTTTTCAACTTTATTCAGTATTTTGCTTGTATGAGAGGTGATCTGGCTGCCTGCTTCCTAGTTTTGTCCTGGTCTAAAAGAAGAAAGTTCTAAACCCTTCTGTGATATTGAAGCCGGTCCAGGACAGGCAGAACATGTCAACATAGACAGGGTGTATCAAAGGATATAGCCTGGGACAGCACGAAGTCTGTCTGGGGCTGCTTGAGACCCTAAGCTATGCCCAAGTTATTTACCTGAACTGATCTTTCTGTCATGAGCTGCAAGAGAAATTCCTAAAGAAATTTTAAACTTACTGCCTGAAATGCAATTTCACCTTATGACACAAGCAAAGGTGCCCTTGAGACCTTTCTTCTCTTTGCCCCTCTACTTTAAAAGGTCATAACACTGCATGCTGGCAGAGAAATAAAGTTAAAACATTTCTGAGCTGTACTACAGCAGAGTATTCTGCAGTAAGAGATCATTTTGACTTGACCTATTTTCAACTGAAGAGCTCTGGTGTGCCATCCTATTTGGACTATTAATTACTCAAAACCAGCTTAGCTACCAGGGAAGAGAGGGAAAAAAACCCAGACCATGAGTATTGAAATCTATGTGAATTTTAATGAAAAATTATAACAAGATAATAAATCTTGTGGTAAGTCTACAAACCTCTCAAACATTTGAACTGAGCAAAGAAGGTCTCTTTTCAGGACTTAATAGGTGTGTCCCAATTTATGTATAAAATGAGATTTGGCACAATTGTCCCTGAATTGTCTTTCTGGATCTTTAGTTTTGCATTCTCACACAGCTAAAATATCTTAGCTTTCCAAGTATGAATACAAGCAACTTATAAAATACACTGTTAACTTACCCACATATTCCTCCAGCTTTAAAAATGAGCCATTACCTTTTGTTGGAAATACTGAAAACTGCACAATACCCCATGAAAAAATGACTGAAAATATAGCAGTCAGTGGAGAAATGTTAAGGTTATTAATTTTTTTTCATTACAATCATGTGTATCTCCCTTTCCCAAAACTCATATGCATTTCTCCCTGTTCAGTGCAAAAAGTAAGAGCAAGAAGGACTGAAAAGGGTTGCTAGAAAACTGCATATACAGAGAACAAATAAATTATTATTAAAAACAGAAAGATTCTTTGTTATTCATCTGGCAGCTGGGAAGTTCCACGAAGGCCCTGGAAGAGGGGGCTGGCCTGAGCAACAAGCCACTGATTAGGTAAGAGGCGGTGGCATAGCTTTGTGGGGACCATCAGAGCCACAGCAGAGGTGCCTGGGAGGTGTCTGATGGGTCATGTTGGGCTCAGGTCCCATTGAAGAACACTCTCTAAGTACATCACTATCATTATTATTCAAATCTCTTCAGGAACAAAAGTCTTTTTACTTGGCTTAGTTTTCTTCATTCTTTCTCCTTAGTTTCTCCCTTACCCATCATGCCCCATTATGTGATAAATTTGGAAAGGTCACAGTGGTAATGACTTTCAAGTAAGTGTGTATATTCTCTTCAGCATCACTGCTCAAGATCCTTGGGGAAAATGACAGGGTCACCTATTTTTTAAAAGTGCAATGATTTGAATACAAGAAGACTGACACTAGAAATCAAATCACTAATCAGGGACTCATACTCACATTTAATACATCCCTTTCTTCACACTCTCCCTCCTTATTTTGCTCAGAGGCACTTTCTGACACCAGAAATAGCACATTTCTGATCACACAGGGTTTGGGTGAACTTTTTCTACAATTGTAATATGCAACAGAGTATTAGATGTGCTAGCCTGAGTTTCAGTAGTCTAGGGAGACTTAGGTACACTACCTGAGTAACTAAAAATGTGAAAGAAATTAGTGTAAAGCTCATGAACTTCAGTGGAGCAAGTCTATTTTGCATCAGCAAAGATTGTGACTTGTAATCTGATAGGTAGTTTTAAAACAATTGGTTCTCTGGAGCTATAAGTGATACAGGTGTAAACTTGACTTTAATTTGTCTGTCAGTAGCAATGCAGCAAATTTCTATTTTCTCTGAGTGTCATCTTCAGATTATGTGAAATAGCAAGTGGAGATTCACTCAGTCTCACTGTGATCTCATCCATAACCACACCTTCTTGAACACTCATTATTAATATCTTGACTTCTGCATCAATAAAAAATTATTTTCTGCTATATAAAGCAAGGTTAACCTCTGGAGCTGCCACACCATTAGGTTATCCAGCTAATAATCCCTGGTTCTCAGTGCAATATGTCCTCATGCACAATTATACCAGTCAGAAAGTGCTTCCATGTTGGGGTTCCTGTGCTGCCCTGTGGAACACACAAAAGCAGGATGCTCCCAGCCTCACCTCCTCATCAGCAAACCCATGGCTACAGGAAACTCCATATCTCCTGGGTGAATGCTTAATACTGGGTGAATGCTTAATACTTGCTTGCATGTAACCTGTGAAGGAGCAGGTTTCTGTCAGCACCACCATGGTGGAAGGAAGGCAGTTGAAGCTGTCATTAAAAATCTGTTTGGGGTGGGTGCATGGGTGGAAATTTGAACAATGGGAACTTGACAGGGATGTGTGATGGGAATAAAAGACACAGAGAGGTAGGAGAAAGTGAAATGAAATCTGCACAACTACATTAACTGTATAATTATACAGGACTGATGCACTGAAAGTGTAAGTACACTGACCTTGCCCAGCTTCTTGGCTGTGTGCTGCTTTTTTGGGACCTGACCTCTGGGGAAGCTGCCCCAGGCACACACATTTATATTGCCAAGAGCCTTCCATAAAGAGAAAACAGGAAAAATGGAGTCTCTTCTACTGTCTCTTCCAGCATAATTTGGTCTCAGGCAGTTTAGTGCTTTAGTTTTGTCCGTGAATCTTGATGTCTGCCTGGCATGTTGGCAGCCCAGTATCAGTCCAGCTTAAAGAGTGCATCTCTCTCCTCCTGCAGGACAGCACTAGGAGGAGAACAGCAGCACACCTCATGCCATTCCATCTGAGGGAGTTCCTGCAGCTGGAAAGAAATTCACTATTTTCCTCAGTGATTTATCACCTCAGGTCAGTGCAGTAGGCAATGCCAAAGACAAAACTCCTTCTCTGGATTTCCAGGACCATGAAAGTGACTCAGGGACTGCTTGAGAGTTAATTTAAAGATGTGCTCTGCAGGATGAGTTTTAAGGCTGACTCAGAGGCTGATGGTTCCACAATACTCTGCACAGATTTATGATAGCTGGGAGCTAACACCACAGCTGCAGTCAACCAATGCCATTTTACAATCTTCAGGGCATTTCCCAGAGCAAAAGACTTATGCATAGGGAGCTAAAAATTATGCTGTGTGTTCTGTGTATTTATAAGGTGCAGGAGTAAACACCCTGCTGTGGTACCTCTCATCTGCAAGCAGAGCACTGTGAGAAATGCAGGCCAGATAATTTCTGTGTTGGGAGGCAGCAGCCACCCGTGACAATTCTCAGCTAAGCATGAAGACCAGGAAAGCTGAGTGCTGGGAAGATTAACAACTTCTTTTCCTGAGGTGTTAAATTTACAAGAAAGAGTGAGAACAACGACAGAGGTGCCAAGAACACCAGTGCCACATTGAATGGGGGTGTCACTATTGTCCCTGTTCAGAAAGGAGGAGGAACAGACAAAGGGATGAGTTTCACCTTTTTTGAGTGAAGCACATTTCTCAGTGTCACTTAAAACCAACTCTTTTCACTGCTAGTACACAGTGGCACAGCAGAGGAGAGCTGCAGGTTTATGTAGCATATTCACTATCATTTTGATTTGATTAGTAAAAAGTATCCCAAATCTGACCAAGCTCCTCCCCTTCAGGGTGGCTCATCACATCTCCATGTGTAAAGACAATGCCACAGTGTATCTGCTATCAATATTATATAATCTGCTCCAGCGATCACAGCACAATCAGATTATCTCTCAGTCAAGGACCTCAGTCAAAGTATTCAGAAAATAAAGAAGCAAGACAGATGCTACTGTTGAGAAGTTTTCATAAGAATTGTAAAAGGTGAGAGGGAAAAGTTACTGGTTTTCTTCAGCATTAACACTTTTCAAATGGAATGTTCTATTTGTTTCAAAGTCAGCTCAAACTAGACTTTGGAAATGAAGCCGTGGTCTTGGGGAAGAACATAGAATGTTTTCCTTCTGATTTCAGGGAGGTTTCACAGCTTGCTTGAGATTTTTTCTTCAAACTCCAAGAGTAGATTCTTTTGTTCTTTAAGAACTTTAAGTTAGATGAAGCAGGCCAAGAATGATCTGAGGCTGTGGCAAAACTTGAATATATTTGGCTGTTACATTTAACTCTTCCCTTGTCTCAGCTCCGCCATAATAGAATGCTGATGTTGATAAATACTAAGGGTGGGCTCTAGCATACACTGAGCAAGAAAAGATAAAGGGTGTTTCTTTGCTTTGTAATAATGGACATAATGAGGACAGAAAACTGAGGACAATCTCTAATGTGTCATCTAATAAAAAAAATTTTCATAAACTGACTATTTTTCATATTTCCTACTGCAAAACACTTTTAAAACTTCCAGATCTGAAATTATCAAACATTAGAGTCACAATTGTCAACTCAGAAACATTAGGAGGCCCACTCACTTCTGAGTACTGAAAATGCATTTAGAGGAATTAGGGACCTGAACTGGATTTAGGCATTTTAGAATATATCTTGGTGCTCATGAGACAAAATTAATTCTCTATTTTGGCATGTGGCTGAACTGGGAACTTAGCAGTAAGGATGCAGCTGTCCCCAGAAACAGTAACTGCAATGATATTTCATTTCAAGGGAATCTGTCATGAAAACGGTATTTACAAATGGTCTCCTTTATTTTGTTTTCAAGGTAATGAAATCCCTTTTGTCTCCTTTTCCATTTTTCTTCCCACTCCTCAACCTCACTAAATGTTTCAGTATTCTTCTTGTAAATACCTTTGGCAACTAACTCTGAAGGATACAAATTAATACCCAGTGTGCCCTCAGAAGAACACAAGCAATTTCGGTAAGCAAACATTTTTCTGTTCTTCCTATCCAGCAAACACTTCCACACCAAGACTCCAGTAGTATTGTTGGACAAGCTTTCAATGTCCCTAAAGATTCATCTATAGGACTGGTAGTCACAATGGTCAAGAATGTGTGATGAACCCTGAAGAAAATACAATTTAAAAATAAAACCTGTCTTACCTGCTTATTCATAAGTATGTAGATAATGGGATTGCAAACAGTGCTGCTTTTTGCTAGGATGGAAGGTATGATGCTTGTAACTGGAGACACAGCACCTGGCTTCCCAAATGTTGCAAGCAATGCTATAACCCCATATGGGATCCAGCACACCAGGTAACAGATCACTGTAGTGATCACCATGAACAGGACGTGGTATTCTCTTTTGCGGGCGGCATTCTTGTGGATTTTTCCGACCTAGGGAAAGGTGAAAAAGATAACATTTAACAAGCAGAGCTGTTAGGTTGACCTCACTAGCAACTGGGGCTGTTAATCTTGGATCAGCAATAGCAATCAACACTGTAGTTCCAGCAGCAAGACAAATGCAAACCCAAAAGCGGTCGAATGCAATGGAAAGACTTTCATCGTCTCCATTAGGAAGCTCTAAGGGAAGCTCTGCAGGGACCACACTGCATGCCAGCATCAACCAGAGTGCCAGTGGAGGTTGGAACAAATGCAGAAATGTGACAAAGTTAGCATCTAGTCCTTAACAGATGTTAGCTCATCTGCAGTTGCTTTTAAGGTATGGAATTTTGTGTAAATGTACCACGTTTTCACTCAAATTATTCCAGTACACAGAACTTGCTTGAGATGAAGAATCTTTGCATAACACATCTGAGCCACCAGAAGTACTTTCAGTTAAGGGTGTGGAAATAGCAGAGCAATGCTAGGACTGTGCTTGGTATCTCTGTCCTTAGATCTTTTCAACACTAGATAAAGCCTCAGCTGGCCTGGCAGAGTGTAAGCCATGTCATACTTGAAATGGGACACCAGAGAAGCCTTGCTGAATCACTTGATCCAGTTTTAAGTGGTAGGATTCATGCCCTCTAGACTATTTCTTCCAGGTACTTAACCATTTTGATAAAAGGGCTTCACTCCTGATAATGAGCAAAACCAGGTTTTTGTGCTCCTAAAAACGTGTGCTGAATGCTGATTCATTGTGGTTCATTGGATTTTTTTGGGAAATGGAGTAGAATCAGCTAAACAGGAAAAGCAGGTGTAAATGACCAGTTTCAAAGTGATGGTACAAGAGTCTATCTTGTTACCATGAATTTGCCAGTAGTTACAGTGTGTGGGCAAATCTGCTGTGGAAGTACTTATAATCTGTTCTTCAAAATGTGCTTTCCTTTAACCTGTTCTGGATTAAAGCATCATGCCCTTTGGGTGTCTAGAGCTCTAAGACAAAGTTTTAACATTAAAATAACAGCCAAATTTTATTTTTAAGCCTTGATGTGAATACATTTTTCTGTTGACAACTACAGAATGCTCTTCCAGTGTTTGGGCAGCTGAGTGCATTGCTGGTAACAGTGAGGAACAAGCTCATTCCCTAAAAATCAAAAGCAAACTCTGCAAGGAGGGTAATTTTGGAGATTCTCTCTCTGCTGAATCTCAATGGAGCCTCAGCACACCAGTCTCCTGAGGTTATGGCTGATTCCTCAGCTTTACCCCAGTGTGTGTTTAACAAACCCAGATGTGCCAGCAGGACTTCAGGAACTATTCAAATGTTTAAACGATATTGATTGAGCCTTGTACTCAGCCAAATCTAATTTATGTCCACTTTAAGGTCTTTTTGCCTCTCGAATGCAGCACTCGAGAGTAAATTGTACCCAGAGGAATTAAACCCATGTAAAACTACAAACATAAATAAGGAAAAAAGCAGCTCTGTGTAATGGAATACATCCAAACTTTACCTAATCAAATTAAGCAAAAAAAGTTTTAAATCAATAGGTTTAAACTGATGCAGGTAAATGGACAGAGCACAGTTAAAAGTGGAAGCCACCAACCATCCCAGTCATTTCCTGTTGCCTGACACATACCTTGCACATGCCAAGGAAATAGTCAGAGCTTTTCCTACCTCTTTGTAGTGTGTCTTCATCTGCCCAAAACTAATAAGTATCTTTCCCATCTAGTTTTTAAATGATTTTCTGCAAAAAGGCAATTGCAAAATAAAATCTATCCTTTCTGAAAAGACTTGGGACTATTTTTTTTTTATAAGAATGCATCCTGTTTATTTTATAATTACTTTAGCTTGAAAAAAGGCTTAATAATAGATAATGGTCCAATCCTGTATTGCTTATTTGAACTAAATTTTTCATGACTAATGGGAAATTTCTCTCCTGATGAATCCAGAATGCCATGAGAGCTGCAGCTATGCTACAAATTAAATATTAACCAAGGAATGCAAAGCCCCAGTTAGCCATGGACTCCACAGCTGAAGATCTTCAATAAACACAGGAGGATCAGGAAACACAGTTTTGCTCTGTGTTTAGATACATGTCTTGAAGAGTTTGCAAGAATTTACCATCTGCACAGACAAAATAGAGACCATAAATGAAGGAAGGAAAGATGTCTAAAAGTAGAGTGACTGTGGATGTGATTTTGGCATGTATCCTTCCACTTTCACATCTTTAGCTCATTTCCATAGGAAGGGAAGTTTTGAAATTATGTACCATATTGATCCTCACACTCTTGGTTTCATTGCCTTTGCAGTTTTGCAGCTTACCTTTAGAATGTGTTATCTTTAAAAATTCCCTGTTTATAGGTACTGGAAAGCCTCAAGCAAAATATAACTAAGGTTCATGTAACCTACAGAAAGATTACATTTCTGCAGGTGAAAAAGCAGTAGACATTATAACATTAAAATAATTCTATTTTTTATTTTAAAACTACTGGATAATTTAATGCAATTGCTACACTGTCTTTTCAGTAGTCAAATGGAAATGCCTCCCTGGATATCCAGCTGATAGAAGAGCATCAGATAGTGATGAGGAAAAATAGATTCAAATAATTCATGAATAGCTGAGCTTGTAAATCTCTGTCTGAATGTGAACATACAGGGTATATATAATATAAATTTAAAATAATTAGCAGATCTAAACCACATTTTAAAATGGCACAAGAAATACTATCCCATTGGGATCAGATTGTACTTATGTAGGATGGTTGGAAAAAACTCCTTTGCTGTAAACTCAGCTGTTTTCTCTGGGACAAAGATCATCTCTTGCCAAATTTGACAATAAAAAGGTTGGGAAACCACTATATTTAAACAAAAGAAGGTTGGGCGATTGGTTGTTGAGGGGTTTTTATTGAGAAAATGGTGTTTCTCCCCTACTTTCATCCTGGGAAGTAGCAAAGATGTTTTGGATTTCAGAACTCAGCTGGAGGCAGCGACAGGCCAGCTTGTCTAATCTCAGGCACTTTAACACAATTGTGTTACAGTGGCACAATTAGCTCTGCTCTGGATTTGCCCTGCAGCCAGGCTGCATCTCACATATTCCCAACACCTTTTTTGAGTCGACCTGACACACAAAACACCACTACTTGCATGGCTGGGGCTGCCTGCTGAGCACATACTCTGGGTGTGACAGGCCACAGAGTGTGGGAGAAGCCAGGGTGGCATTCAGAGAGGAGGCTGGCATGGTGGAAGTGTCCTCAGAAGGAGCCCGAGTGACACATGGATTGGTTGACCTCAAAGACCAAAGGACAAGGGGACCTTACATTATGGATATGGAGGGGGATGTAAAAAGAGATGCAAAGAGCTTTTTTTGTAACTGTGGAGATTGTTAGGTTGGAGATTCAAGAAAAGGATGCAAAATATCTGCTGTGACAGGTACTCTGCAAGGAGAGAGACAACCTCCAACTGGATGCAGGCACATGTGTGTTCCTGTCACAACAAGGATCCAGAGAGAAAGTATGACCTACAGGAAGCTTGACTTCCTCTAAGGAGAACAAATCTGTCCTCCTCTTAAAGAGAACAGAGAATGGCTCTGGCCTTGCAGAAGACAAATAAACCTTCCAAACACATAAACACTGTTGTACAGTGGTATGGGATACAATAATAGTTCTGTGGGCCACAGGAAATTATTTTAAGGCAGCAGGTCCTGGTGACCCAATTTAGGCATTGCAGGTGTCAGTCCAGACCTTGCCACTGTTCCAGTCAGCCTGTTCCTGGAGGGAGCAGCCAGAGGGCAACCACAGCTGAGTCCTGGGTTTTTGTCAGGCCAAACACTGAAGCTCTCCAGCCCAGACAGAAGAAGGCAGCAGCTACCTGCCTCTGGACAGGGATTTACTGCTTTAAGTATTTTTCTTAGGCATTGCACAATTTTATATGGAGAAGAGCCCTGAGCAGCCCTTGCCCAGGGGGACAACCTGCCCTTTCCTGTGCTCCAGAGCCAAAAGCTTGGCCTACTGCAACTCATCTCTCTCTGGATTTATCTGGGCATGACTTATGGGGCCAAGGGAATACTGGTGGCACTTCATCTACTCAGAATAAGGCAAAAGTGTCAGGAAAGACCTGAAAGATGGTTGTGCATAGAAGCTGTGAGGCAATTGTGAGGCCCACAGTACTAGAGGCACATATCCATTCAGTCCATCATATTCCCATCATCCATGGGCAAGCTGGGTTTTTTATACAAGTAAGGCAAGGGAGCTGGCCCAAAGTTAGTTATTAAGAAGGGGAAGCTTCAATAATGAAGATCTAACCTGACTGTTTTCATTGAATTCCCCTGTGTTTCCTTTTTCACACTTACCCTAGTCTCTCCTCCTTACATAATGTAGCTATGTGCTTTTTCTCATAAAGCATTTCCTTCATATTTTAACTGCACCCATTTTTGTCTGTGAACATCTTGAAAGGTTATGAAGAATATATGGCATCCCATCCATCCAACCCCCAGATAGAGAGACTAATGTCCAGAGCTACTTAAAGCAGGGGGCATGTACATCATAACATCCTAGAAATCAGGCATCCTGTTTGTAAGTTTTGTCCTTCAAGTCACTTCCTCTTTCTCCAGCTATTTATTAAGATGGAAAATGGTATCAGTTACTATATCCTGTGCACCTAAATAGTGGTTGCTGTAAATATCCTTTATGTAGCTCACTCTAAACAAGCAGTATGGAAACAGGACACAAAATGCTTTTTTCATCACGGCTGATACATTATTCCTGGATCTGTATCTGTGCTTTTTACACTCATATAACCATGTTTACTTCACTACTTCAGAACTGCACAGTGAAGGAAAGGCTATTTATGAGCAGCAGTGTTTGTTGCCACCAGCATCTTTCAGTATCAGCTATAAGTGCTTGTTTTGACATGATCCAATATTCAACAGTTCTACCAAAACCACATATAAGTAAAATATTCATAATCATCTGAGGGAAGTCTGCCAATCTTTGAACATTTAGTCTACTATGGCTTCTTGAAATGAACAGAAGGCATCTAGACTTTTTATGCAAATGCTGCAGTAGAGGAAAAAGCTGGAAAAATATAATTCTTCTTCCATCATGAACCAGTCAATTAAGACAATCCTCTCTGTTGCATTTCTAAAAAAAGAAAATCAGATATGGTCTCCATTTATTGGAATGAATAAACCTCTACTAAACCTTGCAGTCAAACTAAGCCATGACTGAAATATCAGTTATGATGAGCTTTCTCCTCTCCCTTCTCTTGGATTCTGTCCTGGAGCAAAAACAAGGAAAAAAGGAGAAAAAAACCCAATACACACCTCCATAGCATGTTAAGCTCTAAAAAACTGTAGGAAACAGATACTCCAAATAATCTATTTCTAGTGTGAGCTAGCCCAGGACCACTACTGTACAGATGAATAAAAAGGGGGATGAAATACTTTGTTGTTTAAAATAAGCAATCCTGGAAAAAGAGGGCTCACTGGCCTAAAAAATAAATGCCTTCTTTGTTAGCAGTTAGGTGGCTAAGTTCAAAATGAGTGAACACTGAGGAGATGTATTGTCCTGTGGAAACAGAGAGTGAGCAGAAACATCTGTTTTGGATCATCTTAGTATTCAATGGGCCTTGACTCTACAAAGCATTTACACTTATATGTTCAGTGAGCAAGCTGAAATTTAAGCAGGCACATGAGCATTTTGCTCAGCTGCGGCCACATAATAAGCTAACAGCAACAAATATGGAAGGCAGAAGCCATAAAACCACACAAGGGGCCATATAGCTAATTATTTTAATGTCACTCCTAAGTGTAGGAATTTAGGTCCACAGGAAGGATATTTTATCAGCTGCAGACTGGTTTTATTGTAAATTTTTGTTATTGAAATGGGAATTAGCTGCCTTAATGCCTCAAGGTGAAGTGATGCTTTAAATATAAAATTCATGGCTTTGTACATTGCCCTTAAAGCATAACTGCTATTGCTGCTAAAATCAGTGAAGTTCTATTGTGGACTTAAGGAACATTATAATCCTCTTAGATGCAGGGGTTTTTTCACTGCTAAAGGGCTTTTAGCAGAAGTTTGACTCACCCAGTGAACATATTCCCATAGATTAAACAAGGAGCTCATGGTGTCACTCTCATCATTGATAATTCATGTTTTATCCTGACCTTCTTTACCCACTGTGTATTTTCTAAGCATCAGTGCTCATGAGAAGATTAAAGGTGTATATGCCAGCTATCTTTGGTTTGCATTAGCAGTTTGGTTTTAGAAAGAGAAGTCCATTAGATACTCTTACAAGGATCATCAAACTCCAACTCCTGCCCTTGCACAGGGCAGCTCCAACAAGTGCACCATGTGACTGACAGCATTGTCCAAACACTGAGTTTTGGATGTTCAGCAAGTCCAAGTGCCAGGTGCTGCACATGGCTTGGGGAAATCCCAAAAATTACTGCAGACTGGGAAAAGTCATTGAGACCATGCCCAGAAAAGGCATTCAGGGTTCTCATGGATGAAAAGCTGGATGTGAGCTGACAAATGCATCCTGGGCTGCATCAAAAGGGGACTGGACAGAAGGCTGGGGGAGGTGATTTTCCTCCTCTACTCTGCCCTCATGAGAGCCCACCTGGAGTGCTGCATCCAGCTCTGGAGTCCTTAACACAAGGAAGAAGTGAACCTGTATTATAATATTACTGTATGTGTTGCTGCTCTGCAGCACAACTTGCTATTATAAAGGTGGAAGGTGATGAGACTGCTTTGAGAAAATCAATGCAGTAATTTAGTTTAACATTCCTCTTCTTGAAAAGCTTGCCAACCAGTGATATTTTTAACCAATAATTTAATAACCAACTTCTGGTTTGGGTTAGGTTGGGGGTTTTGTAGTTGTTTTAAAAACTTTTGTGATGGCTTTGACTGACTGAACAGCCCAGATGAAAATAAAGGAAAAATGAAATAAAAAAAATTAAAGCTGACTTTGGTGTATTTTGCATTGAAGAATTTCTGAAGCAGGAAGGGAAAATGTCAGACCTCAATTCCTTTTTGGATTTTATATTCTTTCTTCCAGAGACAGCAAAATGTAGAATGTATGTATGCAACATCACTGAAGAAGTTGAACTCTTCAACAGCAGATGAATGGAAAGGTGCAAAATTTCTTTCCAGATTTCTTTCTAGGCTACTTTATGCTAAACAACAATATGCTACTGTCTACATAGAAAATGGACTGCACACTTTCCTGCACCTAAAGGAAAAATGTTTTCAACCAATGATAAAAAATAACTTTTTGAAATACATATATACATATATTTGTATATATGAAAAAATGTATACACACCATATATGTTACATATATACACACTATCTATGTTTTATATCTATATATACACACATTATATATGCACACACATACATATTTCCGTAATTATGTGAAAAGTTTTACACCAGAGTCATCCAAGTTTGGAGAAGGAAGTTAGGAAAAAGAAAGTTATGATGCAAGTATTACTCACCATCCTCTTTACCTCATGAGTTAAATTATCCACAACCTTTTCTACTCTAAATATCAATATTTTCTCTGAATCTGGGGTGTGAATTTAAAAAAAAAAAAAGTGTCAGGGTAATGTTTTCCCTGAAAATAGAGCTTGTCTATTCCCCTAGGTCTATTTTTGCAGGTATGTAAGTTCTCACTCACATTTAAAGCTATTTTTCACCAGGCTAGCATATGGGGTGAGAACTCAAGCTTTGCTTTCCTCTGGATTGGTGGCTGCACTCCTTACAGTTAAATCAGATGATAAAATCTCCCAGGCATCATCAGTCTTTCAGTTCCTAACCACAATTACCCTTTCTCCTGGGAAGAGCTCAGACTTCCCCACACTTTACTGAGGGATCCCCTCCCATTTACTGAAAATTTCTACTGACATAAAGCAAGGAATCATTAAGGACATGTGGGTATGTCTTTGACACGTAGCTACTTATATTCAAATAAGCCTGATGTGCTTGGATCTGCCTGTCAAATCCTATAGACCCTACAAAGAATATAAATACAAGGAGTTTTCAAAGCTCTCATCTAATTGGCATCTTCAACAACATAGGAATCATGCCAAAAATAGCCTGAAAATGTTCTCCTCCAGATGCCTTCCCTCAAATTCTTATACACTTATCATGGCACAGGTGAATTAAGAAAAAAACAAAACAAAACCAACCTGACCCTGAGAAGTTCTGTAAGCCTTCAATGCTTCTCTCAGCAGGACCCTTGATACCCTCCTGATATTTAATCCCACTCTACAGCATATCATCCTTTTTTCAACACAGAATGACAAACTGGATGTAGAAATTAATGTAAACAGCTAAGTTAGACAAATTAAATTTAACCAGTAAGACTGAAGCCCAAGTGTACACACTTTTTTCCCTTGGGAGAGGTGTACCCAGGATTGTGTTGCACCTGAAGAAATCAGGTCTCTCTGGCCCTCACTCTGATAGATCAGAGAGGGTAAGCAAGGGGGAGATGGTTTAGTCAGTTGTACCTAGCTTGGAGTTCATAAACATTTATTTATCTTTGCACATAGTAAAGGAAGATAAATTCCTTTTCTGTAGCTTGTGGATTACAGACAGTCCTTTATAAATTATATAAAATCTGTGTGGCTACTGGAAATAACCAGAGCATGAGGTACTTTGGCTGATTTTTAGATCTATCTAGTATAAGTACAGTTAATAAAAAACAAAACCAAACCAAACCAACAAAAAAAAGCCTTTTTCTTGTTAAAAGTTTCATTCCTGCCCCCACAAAACAAATTTTTAAAAAAGTTCTATTGGAGTTGGAGTACTCATAGCATTAGACCAAAATTTGGCAATCCAAGGTGAAGACAGCAAAAAAGATTCTAAGAAAAAGATCGGGGAATAGATAAGGGAAGGATAAATAATTAGACATGGAGTAAGCAACATCCATTCTTTGGTGTATAATATGTGGCCCTTTCTATTGATTTGTCCAGAGATTTTTCTAGTCTGGTGCTACAGGCTCTGCCTTTTGTGATGCTGCCTTTCCCACTGGCACTTGCACCCTTTTGGGAGAACCACCACAGCTTCAGTCTGGGGACTGGAATCTACTCTGTCTACCCCTCTAAGCTGCCTTGAGGATCACCTCAAAGCAGCAGTCCTCTTCACCAAAAAGGGAAGGCAGTGGGCTTCAGAAACCTTCTCCAAAGAGGAGGACATTGTGTTCACTGTGGGCAGCCAGGCATTGCTCCACACGGAAACAAGATGTAGGAAACTGCGTGGGAGCGACTCCTCCAAGCCTGCAGCACTTGGAATCAGCATGCCTTCAGAAACCCAATGTGGATCTATTTGCAGAGATCCATAAACCTCATTTTCAGGAACCTTTCACAGGATATTGAAGGCATGCCATACCAAAAAAAGTGACAGAAAAAACCCAGGTGTAAAAAATGGGAAAGATGTTGAAGGTGTCAGATATAGCATAAGGCAGCTGGTGGGCAGCAATAAGACATGGAAAGAAATGGACTAGAAAAACAAGTCCCAGAGCACCCAGTCTCAAAGAATTGACCAGACTTTATCCATGCCCAGTACTTTGAGACATGCAAGATCCATTATTTGTATGTTCTGACCCCAGATTTGTGATATGCAGTATGACATGGGTAAAAACTCGTTACGACTTCTACATAATACAGAAAAGATGGGCAGTTGTGTTTTAAATACTACTCCTCATTAGAACTTTGAACAAAACTAACAAAAATAAGATGCTTTCTATAGCTCAAAGCATTCTAATTTTCCAAATGATTACACCTCAAATGGATGAGCTTGTTGAGAGACTTCCAATTTCCACCCCCTGTATGCTCTCTGAGGGAAGACTGTGGATCTGTGGAAGCAGAGATGCTTGAAAACTTTTAAGTTCTAGATACATAAGGCTGACAGAGAGATATAAATGCCATTTTTCCTTTATTTCAGCTTTACACCAAATTATGGCCTAAAGTGGACCCATCTAGATGTCTTCCCTGCACAGTCAGCATCATCATTAGAAAATAGAGCAAAGGTGTATAAAAAACACATACATGTATGGGGCTTTTTTTAGTAAAATGTCTCTGAATTATAATTTTACCAGCATACATGGTTGTTCAAGTCCAGATTAAACCAATTTTTTTACTTTGTCTGTCTCCTGAAGTTGGACATAATATTTGAAAAGGAAGTATGTGTTTTGTAAGGCAACAGAAACACTGAAATATGCATCCCAAAGTATAATAAACATGCCATAAAATATTCTCCAAGTGAAAACAAATGCCAAACGTGACAGAGTCAGCAAAGTTTTGGGTTATAGCTGCTGTTACATATTCACAAATCTGGCATTCTGAAAGCTTGCATTACTTTGTCAGATACACATTAAAATAAATAGCAGCTGGTGGAGACAAAGGACTGAATTTCTCTGCTTTCCTACCATTTCATTTTCATGTTGTCATAAACTACTCTAGTACTGTTACTGTGATGAAGTGGTTTTACTGTCTTTGCAAATAAATATTAGGAATTCCATGAGTTTTAATGCATTTAAAATCTTAGAGCCAGAGGGCTGGAAGGATTCTGAAGGGATTTGGTGTTGTCCATCATCCCCCCTTCCCCCATGTGCACTAAATGCAGGACTAATACTCTTCAATCAGCCTGAGAGTTACTGTCTAATAGGAAGATATTTCATATCCCTGAACAACCTTCTCCGTGATTTTAATACACATATCCTTACAAACCTTTTAGTAACATCTGATCTAGACCTTCATTTCTGTGTTTCTCTGTCACAACTGCTTCTCTTTAGTGGCAGTGTTTTCACATTTGAAGACTGTTCACATATCTTTTCTCAAAATTTGCATATCTTTAACAAAATCAAGTGGACAGAACAGAGCATAACGAAGGTCAGGTGTCCCACACCTCTGCTCACCTGCCCCACAATAAGATCTATTCTGTTTGCAAAGGCACTGTGCTCCCAAACCCACACATTGTGTGGGATTCACTATTCAAATTAAATTCTTTAGACTGTACTGATTCCCTGCCTGTGTTTATTCATCTTGTATGATTTCCCCCTGTGCAAAACCTTGTACTTGCACTGACCAATCCTGATGTTCACTGAGTTTTAATTATAGATCAGTATCATTAGTGAAAATGCTGAAAGCACTTGACAGATCTCCAGGAAATGGGCACCCTCAGGGGAGTCCTCTAGGACAATATTTCCCTAGTTGCTAAGGGAATATCATGTGCCAAGAACTTGAGTTGTATCACAAATACAATTTCCCTTTTATCTATTAGACCAGGTTACCTGTCAAAATGTGAGTACAGTTAATTCTTGAGCAAATTATGTTGGCAGTTCTGATTCAGAATATTCAACTACAAAGACTTCAAAGCCTTTTTAAGCATAGTGAGAGAAAGAACAAACTTTAAAAAGGAAAAAAAAACACCTTCTAGCTCCCCTTTGGTGTTGCTGAACTATGAATTAATGGGGTGTCCAGAGAAAAGAGGTAGCTGGACATGTCCAGGTAATGGATCTTTGGGAAACAAAGCTCCTTGGCTGATATTTCTGCAGTAAATGGCCAGAGTGATGGATAGAAAAAAGGTTTTTCTCTCATGAATCCTACTAAGGATTAGTAGGCCACTAGTAAGCCTATTCATGCAGAGTAAATGTTAAAATAGCCCATAGCACAGAGCATTCATCTGAGAAGGGGGAATCTACTGAGTATTTCCTGCTGACTTTGCAAGAGTCCACCAGTGGTCCTCACTGAAATGAAACTCACCAAGCTTGCTTAAAGGCAGGTCAGTGATTTTTATGGAGTCACCATCATCACTTAGGGAAGAAGTGGCAGTTTTATAGCACTAATAGCCCAGCTGGCATCCTATTGGCATTTCTAGGAGAAAGCCAGGCACTTGTGAAAGTGATGAGCTGTGTTAACTTCACCAGACTTAGATAAATCCTTGTCACTTCTCTGCAGAAAGAGCACAATACAGATAGTGCTGACACACAATTGTAAAGTATACTGATGCTGAATTATACTGTTGACAGGGAAGAGAAATAGATTACACATTAAAAATAAAATGTGCAACCTTTCAAAACTTGGTTAGTTGGCAAGCTCCATTTCACTTTTATATGTGAACTGTAGTCATACATAAAATAAAACTCATCTTCATGATAGGCATACTTACTTTGGAAGAAAACAAAGAAATACACCAATAGCCCATCAGGTTATGTTGGCTTTGATACTACTAATTTTTTTGAATCCTGACAGCTCTGAGGCTGTAAAAGACTATTATTATAGCAAAGAAACAATTTCAGTAAGAAAAAGACTAAAATAACCTCTTAAAAGATGACTAGGATACAAGATGCCTGGGTTGGGAGCTTTACTTCTAAATAATATTGGCTTTCCCTGAAATTTGTTTCTCATTTGTTGAAGGGGAGTAGTACAGCAAGCACAATACTATATTGTTACTCTGCTGCTGCACAAAAAGTAGCACTTTTCTAAATGATTTCTTCAGGCAGCACAGATTTCTGGGTTATAGGGGAACACAATGGATAACACAGTACTGATGACAACTGAAAACGATCAATACGCTTCCAAATTTTGTATCCAAGCAGAAAAATCACTGTCACATTGTAATGGTTCATTTGAGCTACTTGCCATGTGTTCTCACTCCAAGGGGACAAAGGTGCAGTAGAAGAATGGTATGAATTAAAACTACATGATGGCTATTCTTTAGTATGTTTTAATATTTTTTGTGGTGATTAGAATCCTGAAAGAGTAAAGTGGCAGATGAACAGATGGCAAACTGGTCCTCTGCCAGTGAGACCACTGACTGTGTCCAAGAAGGAATCAGTTCATACAGCTGCAGGTTTTGTTCAAGAGCAATTTAAGAGTAATCCAATGTGGGGATTCCATTAGAATGGTTCAGTCAGCAAACACAATAAGGTAGCTATACCTTGATGTGTGCTTTAATTTAGATGGAAACAATTGTTATCAGCAAGCTTCTTGTTGACTGAGACTAACAGGAATGAGAAGGAGAGAAAAGGACAGAAAAGGATGGAAGAGGATGGAAAAATGGCAGGGGAGATGGAAAAGAGGAGCAAAGGAAAGGAAAAGAGGAAGGGAAGGGGAAGGAAGGAATTGGTCCCTTCTGGAATTGTACTTGGAATTTCAGAGCTCATGTCCTGCTTCTGAAACACGATGTACAAACACAGGGTTCTCAGTGGTACTTTGTATGGGCCAGGATGCTTTCCAGTCTGGATCATATTATAATCTTGGAAATCAAGGATTTCATGTTGAGTGTCTGAAATGTAATATCATACTTGAAAGATGGTAATGTTTGAATGTTGGTTTCTGAGGATATTTCTCTCACTTTTAATCTCTCCTTGAACACTACTTCTGTAGCTCTGATAGCACTTGTTACCCTTTTTGTACCTTTTCTCTTTTTCTCATATTCTTTTCAAACAGATGAACAGAACTCCTTGCAATATTCAAGTTTATACAATGGAGATGTTTCTTTCAATCCCTTTCCTAGCAATTTCTAACATCTTATTTATTTTGATTTTCCTGAAATGAGAACTGAATTTTTCATTACATTACTCAAACCGACTCTGCCACTTCTTTGAAGGGTGATAACCAAGAGCCCTTTATCACACATGTATATTTATACATGATGTATTTTAGAGTTACTTTGCACCTCAGGTGCTGTTATCACCTGGTATTGCCCACCTCACCATTGATCTGTGACATTGCTGACAAAGCTACTCACGTGCCTTGTTCCCAGCTTTCCTGCTTCAGACAATTGTTGTTGGCCATTGTCCCTTGCTTTCCTAATCAACTGCACTCACTTCCCAGTTGATGATCTCCAGGGATATTTACTGTAAGCCTACTAAAGAGGGCTGTAACTACTGAGGATGTCACACAATAAGGATGGAGATTCTGGATGTGGCAAGTGGTCAGATCTGTGTTTCACTCTCTCAATCTGCAAATTAATACCACCTCCAGTTGTATAGTATGTCTTTTGTTTTGCAAGGAAGAGATTGGCACCAGAACAATATATTTTTACAACCTAATTTTGTTCTGTATATGCTTCTCTTTTTTTGACAATTACAGCCAGGAAAAATCATCACAGATATTTTTAATAATTCTCTAGAACTCCTTCTAATTCTAATTCCAATAGGGTCAATACATCTGTGACAATTACTGTCCAGTTATAAACTATTCTAGCAATGGTTCATTAAGAAGTCCAACATTCTTCAAGTCAGTATTTGTTAAATATCGATATTGCAAGTTCAGCTCGCTTGTGAGCAACACTTTAATTTCTGAGTTTTGGGACAGAAGAATTCTTCACAGTGCAATGAGTAAGCAGGGATAGATACAGTCAGACCCAGTATGAAACCTGTCCAGTGTGAATTTTATGGCCTCAGAGACGGTGTAGTCATATAAAATTCCACCACTCTTCTGGAAAAGGCTGAAACTAATCGAGCAGTACCTGTACCTCCCTAAGGAAAGGTCAAAGTAAGAAGAAGAATGAGTTAACAAGACGATTCAGCAGGCTGGAATTGTATTTCTTTTAACTTGACATTTAGACTGAATTAACATCCTGAACTTACTCGGCAAGCAATGCAGACCAAAGCAAATCCATTTAATTATACATTGAGAAAATCTAAAATGTTCCAGGCTGATGTGACTGGGCACCTACTGAGCCTTGACCATCCTGGAGCACAGAAGCATAAGCAGGGCAGAAGAGCATTTACACTGCTGAATAGTGAAAGAAAACATACAGAAAGAAAATTCTCCCAGGAGTAGCATGCAATTAACAAAAGGCCAAGGCCAGACTACTGACCACAGTTAAAAATTTTCTTCAGAAAGATTCAAGATTGATGCAGAAAGGCCAGGTTGGAGCAATGTGAAAGTGATTTCTTTCAACTTGACATTTAAACTGAACTAATATTCTGAAGTTGCCCAGGGAGTGAGAGAGAGAAAAGTATCAGGTAAGGCCTTAAAGGACTTTTATTGAGCTCTTGCAAACCCTAACAATAGAAAAAGTAGAAAGCAATATTCAAGGTGAATTTGTTAAATGAACTTTCCAGAGAAAGGTGTTTTTAAATGCCTAGCTAGCTCCATGTTGAGGGCATCAGAGCAGAACAGAGTGCTACTGGTATTTAACCAGGGATGGATGCAATTGCAAACTAGTGGCAATATTAATTCCATTTTCTGTGCAAGGCAGTAGTTTGTATGCAGTGTTTTACAGACATATAACCAAACTTTTCACTATGTTCAATGGGACTGCCAATGGGAATAAGAAAATGTGTGTACTTCAGCGTGCAGCAGACAAAGTTCCAATCACAATGGGAGTGTTGGCTCGATTTTTGCTTGTCTGGTTGTTTTTAATTTAGGCTCAGAATATTTATTAATTTCTTCCTTTTTAATTTCTGTGCAGATTGGTTTTATTCAAACTTTGTTTATATTTTATCTTTAATAGTTCAGATATAAATAGCAAGATCTCAGGTAAATGGAAATCTATCTTTCCATGTTTGGGGCAGTTTCAAGTGAAGTGTCATATAATCTGATAAAATTAATATTACAGCCTTCTCCAACTGTGATGTTTTCCCTCTTCTGTCGTGTAAGTGACCAGAAACAAAACAAATATTGCTGAGATCCCCTCAGAAAACACCTTATATGCTTTTTATTACCTGACAAGCTGTTTAGTTGACAGATCTCCCATTTAAATTCAGATTACCACTCCTGAGTACAGGAAAAAGTCTGGTATGTACCCTAAGGCAACCCTAGCACATACTCATGTGTGATTAATTTAGCTGCTTAGCAGATGTCAGTTGTACTACTAAAAGTCAAATAATCACCCATTCATTGTAAGCCCAGGTCAAGCCAGAGACCATTGTTTGTTGTTTTAAGATGCATATGGTGTAGACATTTTAAAAGAAGAACCATGGGGAAAAAAGATGCTTAATGAACAGGGAAGTGAAGTCTCAGAACCCTAAACATTATAAATTAAGAGTGAATGTTCATTCTTTTCAATTTTATGCCTTGAAATAAGAAGGGAAGAATTAATTAAGATCACAGAGGGGGCAGTAGTGAACTTATAATAAAAACTGTATGAAATAAAAAAGTTGGAGAGTCAACAGATTAAAAATAACTTGAGAAGTAGAGTAATACACTTTATACATATTTCTCTGAAGGAAACATTGACTACTTAAGACTTTATCTTTTTCTTTCCTATCCTTTACCTGTGCAAAGGGATGTTGATTTACTGCATAAGGATTCCTGAGCTTTTTAATATGAAGATCTCTATGGTTAAGCTGAAGAGTTCATCTAACAACTGCATTACTAGTGAAGTGAAATTCAAAGGAAACATCTGCCTAACAAGAAGAAATGTAAAACATGATGTTATAGATGGGTATCATTTCTCCTGGGAAGGTTTGGGCAAGTGCTCCTTCAGTAAAGGAGGCTCCCTGTAAAGCAAGTGTCAGGTGCAAACTGGAAGGTGCTTGAACAGTATCTCTTCTCTTCCAGCAGGAGCAGAAGTTTTGAAAAGCTGTATGTTAGTGCTTAATTTTAAAAAGCCTCAGAAGCCTCTACATAGTTCACAAGGGTGTGTTTCCCTCTGCTGGAAGCTGCTCTCCATCAGGGTACAGTGTGTTCTCCCAGACCTGCTCCCCACAAACTGCACCAGTTCTCTGCTGTGTCCAAGGCAGTGGCCTTGACCACAGACTGCTCCCTTCCTCCTGCTCCAGCCTTGTTTTCCCACTTATTCCCCTGCCACATGTTTCAAACAAACAAACAAACAAACAAACAAACAAACAAACAAACAAACAAACAAACAAACAAACAAACATTAATGGTCACCCAGCTGACCACCCCAAGTTGCTGTGCTCTAAGTTTATATTCTACCAAGGCTAGTAACTAAAGGCACTCAGAGTACTGGAAATCAATTGTTATTGACTCAAATTAATACAGTGCTGCCTGAAATATAAACCTGTTTAAAATATTGTTGGCCCTACTTCTGCCATAACTTTTCACTTGTGACAGTGGCCCTCACTATACTGTCAGGCCCACAGAAATAAGAATAGTAAGTATAGTAAGACAAAAGATACTTGTAAATTGAAGTATGACCTCAGTTTCAGTCTACTACAGACAACACAAGCTAATTTCCACTGATTCACCACAAGCTGGAGACAAGTAGTCCACAAAGCAGCAGCAATTTAATCAAAGGAAAGAACTCCATAAAATATCCTGGCTGTTTGTTTTAATAACAAAGGGGGGGGGGCGGGGAGGGGAGGCAAGTATAGACCTATAAACACCACAACAAACCTTGTGATAATACAGATTTGGGTTGACTGCATGAACAGGAGAGAACACATTCTTAGAACATCAAAATTAGTGTGGCTTCTCAACACTTCTTTGCTGTAATGAGGCAGCAAAGTGAGCTGAGCACCAGCATTTGCCCCTTTACCCTTGTTAAACCCTGAAGGAAATGAACTATTCTGTGAATTATCATACCACATATGCATACTGAGCAAGGTGGGGAAGATAGAGAAGGTGGGAAAAGCTAGAAACACAGAAACCCTCTTAACATTCTATAAGAGGTCTGCCCTGCAACAGAAAGGTTTCCTTGGCAATTTACAGATCAGCTAAGGTCAAAGTAATTCCTAGCACAACATTTTTGCACTGGGAAACTGATTCACAAAAATGAAAATATCCCATGGGAACATGCAAATTTGAGACATTTCTGGTGGTATCCAAGTGTCCCTGGGCTTCTCTCTTGTACCTTGACAATGTGCCTGACAGAGACCAAAAATGCCAGGCCTTTTAGTGCCTAGTTACCTCACAGGGTTATTTTTTTCAGGACACTGGATCTCACAGGCATTTTAGGCCATCAGCTCCAAGGATTTCCAGGATCTTTTGTTCCATTTCACTTTGGCTAAGCACTGCTGTACAAGGGTATCAGGGCCCTGAGTGGTTTCAGAGTCAAGAGGATATTGTTTTATTTTTAATATCTAAATGTTCCAGAGGAGGATTATGTAAAAATAAAATACTGATGAACTACTGATCTGGGAAAGATAGTGAGGTCAAGATTTGTGTTGTGTGTGCCCCCCTTATGCAAGAAAAAAATACTTCCATGAAAAATCTCTAACTGGAAAAAGACCAGAAAGTCTATTTCTCAACCAGGTCTATTTAAAATAGTATCCACATTTGTCTGAAGTCAAGAAAGAAAACCAAAATCTTAAGACATTCATGTGCACACAAATCACTTTTTCATACAACAAGCTGCCTTTAAAGACAAAAAGAAAATTCCAGTTTTTATAACATGTACGTACACACACACACACAAATTAAAACCAAACCTCCTTGGAAAAGGAAGAAGTGGAATAGGTAAATATTTTTAAAAGCATGAATAACTATGTCCATCCTATTTCATAAAACTACTTCACAAAGTGAGATAAAGTTCTTGTCTTTGATCATCCATCCTGCTTAACTCTCAGCATGCTTGGATCCCCCCCCAGTTTTGCCTCAGAACTCTCTAAGGAGGTGCCCAAAAATATCAGTGACAGCCTCCAGTAGATGGAAAAGGCTGGATCAGGTTTGGCTCCATCCTTTCTACACAGTCCTCCAGCTTGTGCCACAGGCTTGGTCTCACCCACACCTCTGCTGTACAGATCAGGATGTGGTCTATCAACTTTCAGCTCCACACTAGTGGGGCACACAGCTCTATTGAGTTGGAAGTCTTTATTTTTGGCAAATAAAGAAGAGTTAACAACCATGTTTGAGGGACATGTAAGGTCCAGAGGATGCTCGAGGCCAAACGCTGTGTAGTATGAACAAAGCAGCTTCTACCACTGGTTTCAAGGTCAAGGGAGGCTCCTGACCCTGTAGAAACACATCAACACTGCATATGCAGACTTATCTGCATACATGCTCCTGCATGCAGGATCCACACAAACACATGCAAAAAATTTTGTTCTGCTTCTACAAGTGTGTATGATTTAAAAGACTGACCTGCCCATTTCAGATAAATGCTATGTTTCAACATGGTACAAAGCTGAAGACCACATAAGCTTTCATTACTTGCAAAATGTTGTACTTACTCTCATTTAATCTGTTATGTTCATATCGCACCTGGGTTTGGCTCCACTGAAAATAAATATTGGTTTCATAAAGGAAGCATACATGTTTCTGTCTAGCTCTTTAGTAGGGTATAACACTCACCATAAAAAATATAGAATATAGTAAGTGATAAAAATATTACAGTTTGAGTAATCATTGAGCAAAAGTAATTACAGGTAGGTTAGAACACCTTAGCTTTAGTTAGGTTAAGCTCAAGATAAAGGATCAGAAAACACTGGAGATGGTAAGACAAATATTACTGGGTTTTGTCACCTTTAGTTTTGGGAATGAAATAGTGTTAGTGCCAACTATCCAGGGGATCAAAGTTTTGACTTTTTTCATTTGTGATGGAACAGTATGATCATTCTCATTAATTTACATGGTTTAATACATTTCTATTATTAAGATAATACAAGCTTGACAACCCAGTTGCATTCCTCTGGCCATAAGCCTTCAATCTGTGTTTGCACAGACGTACACATGCAAATGTGCAAGATTCAGCTGAGACGGTAAAAAAATCCAACCTAGTGGGTATCATTACAAATTAACAAAGCACTGGATTAGAAATTGTAAAACAAAGTTTGTTCTAGATTTTACATATTTATCTTTCTTCTTTTATTTGCTTTGGATTTCCATTCTGTAAGCACATTATCATTTGCATCCCTTTCATACCTCTGTAGCATGTGGATATGTCACACCATTGTTCTCCACTATATGATAAAGGTCTCAGGTAAAATTATTTCCTTCAGTTACTGCCAACATGTACTGCCTCAGATACCTTTGGGATTTTCAGCAGTGGAAAAGAGGCTAAATCACAGAACCAATGAACAGTAATAGCTATTACAAATGCCCCTGATCAAACCTTGGAGCTGTTAGAAACACAGGACAAACAATGAGATGAAATAAGGATGAAAAAGTCAAAGCAAACATCCTTGTTAACGCTCTTTGCTCCACTAGGATAAAGCAGAAGCACATTTTGGCTCACAGGAGATCTTACAGCACCTTCCAATAACTAAAGGTGACATATATACAAGAAAGCTTGAGAGGGACTTTTTACATGGGCATGTAGTGGTAGAAAAAGGGGAATGGCTACAAACTGAAAGAGGACAGGTTTAGATTGGATATTAGGAAAAAAATCTTTACTGTGATAGTGGTGAAACATTGGAACAGGCTGCCCAGAGAAGCTGTGTCCTGGAACTCTTCAAGGACACACTGGATGGAGCATTGAGCAACCTGGTCTAGTGGAAGAAGCTCCTGCCCATGGCAGGGGTGATGGAACTGGATGGTGTTTAGTCTCTTCCAACCCAAATCCTTCCACAATTCTATGGTTGTGACTGAAGGCTTCCCTACACACATTATGGTTTCTGTGCTGTGAACCAAGGCCCTCTGCTTTGACTTCCCTCCTGGACAGCACTGGCTGGGGCCTGGCCTCTCACACAGTGGCACAGTTAATGTGTTATCTAGTGCATGGTCAGCAGAGCAGGAAGCCTTTGGGCATTGCAGATTTCTTCTTTTCATTGCACAGCAGCATCCCTTTGCAGACAGACCTTCAGAAGTGTTTCTCTAAGGGACAAGGCCACGGTGCTGCTACATGGAGGACAATTGATTTTCCTCCAAGTCTTCTGTCAGGGAGTTTGCCTGAGGTCACAAGTTAGTCTCTGAAGTGGAGTTAAACTACAGAAGAGTAAGTAAGTGTAGCTAAGTTCTTCCATGCTGAAATGTAAGTACAAAACCTCACGTTTTACCCTGCAAGACACTCTTCTGAACATTCAACCTTTCCAGTTTTATAAGTGGTGAGCAAAAACAAAAAAATCTTATGCTTTTTCTTATCAGGAAAAACCTTTACTAAATCATACCCTGAACTGAGATGTTATGAGTGCTTGGTATTGATGTATACCAACTAAAAGACTCATGAAACCACAGGCTATTTTTCATGGACATAATGCATCCAGAGATTAATGCATCAGGTCTTAAATTTCTATTAGCTTGTTATTAAAGATTATGACAGACTTATTTTCTCCCAGTTTATCTAAAGTATGAAAAGTGGCAAACCCAATGAATTCCTATTTTCTGATCAGCCATTAACTTGATTTACAATGTGTTTGTACAGTGCCTGATTTACGCTAAAGTTTTATCACTGCTTCCCTGCAAAATACAGACAATTAACTAATGATTTATACTTGTGCAAGCACAGGGGAAAGAAGATCATAATCTTTTCTCACTTCTGTTTCCCTTCCAGCATGATCAGACCTCACAGAGGGATCTGATGACGTGCTTTCACATTCAGCTGATATTTTATAATCAGAAATACTGAGAACAGCCCTGAGTGGGTATAGCTGTCACTCCTGAGCTAGATGTGTCTGTGCAAGCACAGCTGCTGAGGTCCTTAAAGACTTTGAAAGGTGTTTGATGCTGGATTGACTCACCATACCTTTACTCTCCTAAAAGCTGGGATAGTGAACTTATAAGCCTTGCAGATATACACAAAGAAAAAAAAAGTGAGCTTTCTCCTTTTTTTCCTCAGGTTTTGAAATCTCCCTCCACTGTCACAGAAAACACTGGATTTTATTCCCTTGAGACAGAATCCTTTAATAAAAACTGGTGTAAATGTAGTGCACCAAATTGAAATATTTTTGCAGTTGAAAGCAGAAAACCCCAAAAAATCAATACTATATTTACAGTGTTTTCATGATAGCTACCTAATAATCACTTCAGCTCCTGGGAAAACCCTAATAGTTATGAAAGCATACAAGACTAAGTAAGCTCTTTAAAAATTAAGCATGCTAGTAAATCTTCCTCCTAGCTAATGAAATCAATTTTTTATTCAAACAGGCTTCCCATTAAAATTAAAAAAAACAAATCAGCTAACAGGAATAATCAGCACTTGCTTCACTGAAATACTCTTGAACAAAAATGTAAGGATAGAACTCTCTGAAACATGAAATACTAACATTTGAAAATTGCTGTTTATGAAAGTATAAGTGTCAGAAATCAGCATCAGAATGCTACAGATTTTACTTGAAAAATTATGTTATATTTGTAGTTCATATTATGACATTAAATAACAGTGACATAATGGCATAACAATTTAATTATCATAGCACTGTTTTGAAAATAATTGAAAACAGGTACAAAAAAAAATTATTGATACACTGTATCCTCTTTGCAAGGTCAAATTATTTCCTTGTTTTGTTATAATATAATTTGCTTTTTTTAATGCTACTCATATTATGTACCAGCAGCTGAAAAAAATCTGCTAGTTTTGAGAATAATCTCCTTGATGTGATTTTTTTCTCTACTGAGTATTGAGGGAACATAGAGAAAAAAAAATAGGCTAGATAGATTCTTAAAATGCCTTGAATTCTCACAGGTAATTTCTCAAAACCACGTGCTTTCCTTCAGTACAAGGATAGTAGTATCAGCTTTGCAAAGCCTTGGAAAATCAGTGTATATTCCCAGCATCTTCAAACCACCAGAGGAAACAATGTTTGGAAATCTCTTCACTGAAAGAAGGAAGGAGGAGATCTAATTATGTAAAGAATGGTGTGAGGGTAAAGGAGAAAAGAAGCAATGAGACTCATGGGCTGTGGAGATGAAAGTGGTTACAGAAACTATCAGAAAATTTTTGAACAGAAAGAGTTGATATGCAAGGATTTCTTACGTATCTAACAGCATCTACAGATTGCAATCCAATAGCCCAAATAGTACAGATATAAAACAAGATTAAGGAATCAGAAATTATAAAAAATTACCCCTCTTCTTTCCTTTTTCTCTTAGACTTTCTCTGTGGGCACAGGAGATTTAAAAATCACCGCTGTAGTTTATACCCAAATCTTTTAAAAATAACCTAGAATCAAAATCTCATGATACAGATTTAAAAACTGGATTCCCTGGGTTTATAATCGAGTGATAATTTCACTCTGGGGCATTACTTTTTACATAAGAGACAGAAGCACTTTTCCTCCACTAAATTTGATACTTTTAAGTATGGAAGAGGAGTAAAAAGGAGGACAAGACAACTCTGTACTGTGTAACTTTGACTTTCCCAGTTCCTCAACAAGATGATAAGACCAGTGAAGGTCAGGAAATGGGATAAAAAAAGGTTATCTGGTTCTTCTACGATACCTGGAAGTCAGAAATCATGTGGCACTTTTCAAAAGAAACAGAAAATGTTGCTGTAAAGGAAAATAGTTGGGTAATTCTACTACCTGGACTCATATTTTGGTCACTAGTTAAAACTAGAAGGTTTTTAGGAATTAAGCAATAACAGGTGCATCACAGGGTGGAGGACAAGACATATTGGTAAGGCCAATTTTCTGCCTCATATAGTCTTAAAATTTTCCCTGAATGTTTTTTTCTTTTTCAGAAACAAACTCAAAGTAGAACTGGAATAACAACAGGAAAAAAGAAACCAAAACAAACAAAAAAAAGTCACACTGTAGCATTATCAGGTCACGTTGTAAGTCCATCTACTCCAGAACCCCATAAAACATTGGCCCTTTGCCCACTTCAACACAGTCTCTTGCAGAATAAGAATTGCATGTTTAAGTTCTTTGTGCTCTGCTTTTTATTGTTTTCCACGTCCTAGCTACATTTGTTCAGGCATGGCTTTCAATGAAAGAAGACTGACAGTGAGATGAGAGTCTTTTATAAAACCAGACTGAAAACTTTTCTTGTAACAACCTTCTGGGACTCTTCTTGTCCTTGGGCAGGATTTTTGCATGTAAGTAGGATAATGCAGGCTGAAGAGATCTCTTTTAAAAGTTTTGCTAATTTTCATTAGGCTGGTTCACATGAGTTCTCTGGGCCCCTCAGTGGAGGATTTTAATCACATTGTGTCTTTTGTGCTACAGTGATCACAATGCTAATCTCTGTAATTCCACATTTGGGAGCCCACTTTTCAAAGTGTAAACAGCTGACACTGACTTCACAAAGAACATTTTTCCAGAGGGAATGCAATAGCAGAGTCACAGAGAAGCATCATAAGCCAAAAACTGGAAAAAAATAAAGTGATTGTACAAGGAAAAATAAATCATCCTCAATTTCCTTCCCCTGTGCTGTAGAATATGTATGAATAAATACGTGTAATAAATTTTGTGAGGGAGAAAACTTTGCCTTTTTGATGAGATTTCAACCACCCAGAGGAAGTCAGCCTGAGGAAAAAAATCCTGTAACTTAAAAAAAGAGTAATTCTTAAGGGTCTTCAAGCCTGATGAATGGCAAGAGCTGTGAGATAATGGTGGAGCTGTATTTTAATGCTGTTTAATAGCATTCGCTATTAACATTATTCATACAAGGATGCTATTGACTTCTAATTCCTTGAAAAGATGATCTTTCATAAAACCTGTATTACTGAAATCCTTGAACTTTTTACCATTGCAGATGACTTCATGGGATCTATTAATGCTTCAAGTGACACAATGCTACAGCACCTGACTAAATTTAGAGAAGAAAAAGAGAAAGGCAGACCTATAATCACTGTCCCTGAAAAGAAAAAACAAAGGCATCATGCCAATTCATGCATTAGCTATCCCAAATCTCTTAAGATATTTCTTCCACCTCAATAAATTTACACTGCACTATTAATAATGGCATAATTGCTGCACTCTTGATTTCAGGGTGCAATACCATTATTGCTACAATGCTCTAACATAAAAAAAACTTCTATAGATGTGGCAAAATTATGAAATGCAGTTACAAGATGTAGGAAGGAGCTGAAGTTGGGATAATGCACTTACTATGTTCTCCATGCTCCCACATTACTTCAAATACATTACACAGGACTTTAATCTACAAGACCAGAAAATTGCAAGATAATTAAATTTTTTTTTCCCACACGAGAAAGTTACAGCATTACAATGAATGTAATAACCTCTCTTAACCTTTTAAAATTATCCTACCTACTCTTTGTACTTTTATATAAAGACTACTATATTTTCATTTGCATATTGCTCATCTCTTCCTCTAGTTTGAAACATGACATACTTTAGCATTTCATGAACTATCCCATTTATTACAGAACAGTTAAAGGACCTCAGACCAATGGGAAAGAAGTTTGTACTTCCATGACTGTGTCATGATATGTTCATTAGAAATTTATATATATATATATCTCACAGAAACGTCATGAAATGCAAGAATTATGGATTATGGTACTGAAAATAGTTTCTGGTATATCACAGAAAGCTGAGGACTGATGAGACTTCTGATTCAGATTCTTTTTGGTGAAATGTAACTTACCGAAGAAATCTTTTACAAACACCAGGAAAGCATTGGAAATTTTGTGTGAAAATTAAGGGTTTAAAAATTTAGGGTTTAGCTATTCAAGACTTCACAAATACTCAGGCAGCTCTTAGGAGCCCTAGTAACAACTTTAAAGATAGGTTCTAATCCTCACTGGAGGTCCTTTGCATTTAACAAGTATTAGTCCCTTAAGGCTTGTCCCTCCAACAGTTTGTGCAATATTGGGTTCAATTCTCTTTCACTTTCACCATTTACAGAATTTCTCATGATCCTCTAACCTCAGCACCCCACAGGCTTGCAGATCATCCTGGAAGGCACGAGGAGACTGGAGGAGAGAGGGTTGTGGAAAAGGCTATTCCTTCCCTCTTTTTGTTTCCTCTGGACAGTTGATTAATGATTAATAAAACCTAATCTTCCACCCAGTCTGCCCAGCCTTCATGACCAAACACAAAATGGCTATAGAGTGCACAGACCATTTCTGTAACACTTTGTTCCCTCAGTATGTTTGCCACAACTTCTTGAGACCTATCAGGCAGATCAGTGAGATTATGAATACTTTGGATATAACTGAATTAAAAAAAAAAAAAGAGTTAATGGAATAACATGAGTCTACATTTAGCAATAGAGGCTAAAGTATGTGCTACAGAACCTTCATCCATACAAGTATTTGTATATTGTGGATGATGGCTGCTGTCAGGAAGGGCAGTAAGGGCTGAAGGAAAGAGAAGACAAAATTTTAAGAAACATTTATCTTCTACATGTTTTTAGTACCACATATTCCAAAATCCTGCCTCTTACTTTGAGGTGATGATAAAAGAAACTGCTGTCCAGAGATCAGATATGGACTGATACCTCACTTGAATGGTTTACAATCACAGGAATTTTTTTCCATATTAACATTGCACAACTTTTAAGAAGAGTACTAATGTGTGATTCATCAAAGGGATTTTACTGGCCCACTCAGTACTCAAAAAGGAGAAGACTTCCCATTTGGGCTTTAAGTGTTCTCAAAGTTTTGACAAATTCTGTAAAACAATCAAACTTAATTCCTTATGACTAATCAAAGCAAAGTACATTCACATTAATTCTGTAGGAGAGCCTCAATTCAGGGATTTACTGGTTTTTTTCCCATTTAACACTCTTAGATAATTCATGTGAACATTTTAGAGAATTGCTTTTCAGAGAACACCTATACATTAATTCCTCTCTCATTATTCATCATTAAACCATTTCATTACTGTCCCAAGAGTATTCAAACTTCACAATACCACACCCTTTTCAGGGTCTTTTGTTTCATTTCAGAATACCTGCAGTGCACCTTAAACCACTGAGAGAAATACCACTGTAGTAGGAGAAAGAGTAGTAGTAGTAGGAGGAGTAGGAGTAGTAGTAGTAGTAGTGTTAAGGGTGGTTGTAGTTAAAAGGAAAATTTAAGTGTGGCCTAGAATAACAAGGAGAGGCTGATCCTTGGGATAACTCAATAAATCACAGTAGAATTACATTACTGTAGAGTTAAGTATCCAGAGATTAAGAAGCAGAAGTTATTACATGCTATACTCTGAAACCAGGAAGAAGTATTTGCATGGATATCTTATTCATAAACAAGTAAACATGTATTTTTGCTTCATTACAAAAGCAAGCTTCACTCTGATACGCTGGTTTTCCCAGAACACAGCACTACCAACCACAAGATCAGTATCTGTATGATGTTATCTCTGTTTTGACTGGAGCTTCGGGAGAATTGATAAGAGCAGTGAAGGCCTCACGCTCCTTCCTTGAGGCTTTCTGCAGTCTTCTCAAACTCATTCTGGCTTGCTGATTTGCTCTCCACCATCAGCACTTCCCAGTTTGCCGGCAGAGAGCTGCAGGCCGTGCCTGAGCGCGGGCAGCTTACCTGTCTAAGGGCGCAGAGCAGGCGCCCGTAGCTGTACGTCATGGCCACCACGGGGACAGCCAGGCAGAAGACGAAGAGACAGATGATGTAGGACCTGGACTCGGCTGACTCTGAGGACCAGCGCACTGAACAGCTTGTGCCTGCACCTTCTACCCCATAGCTGCTCCAGCCCAGCAGAGGAGGCACGGTCCAGAGCAGGGAATAAGCCCAGGAGCCACCGACTGCCAGCAGCGCCTTGCGGTAGCGGTGGCTGCGCTTGTGGCACAGGGTGAGAGTGCTGTAGCGCTCATAGGACAGCACGGCCAGCGAGATCAGGGACACGATGCCTGCAACAAGCCAAGCAATACAAACACTTACTTCCACTGTTTCACATGCATCCATTCCAAATCTCAAGAAAGGAGATGGTATTTTTTGGTTATTATGTATTTGAAGCAACAGTGAAAAGTATTTCCGTTATTCTCTATGTGTCATGGTTGCTCTGTCCATCCTGTCAAATTTGGTTTAACTCAGATTTATCTTACAGTGGAAGATTTTTATACTTGACAGATATTCATCTCCTAGTCAGGTTTTCAGCTTTATCTGTTTTAGTATTACTCAGGGGAAATCAATTTTCTATCTGAGCTAATAAAATGGTGAAAGATTCCCTTGATAAGAACTATTCAATTTTTAACATTCATGAGGATTTTCAAATATTGAATTGACTTTTACATTAAAAAAAAAAAAAGCTATATATATTCAAAGCTGGGAACCCCAAAGTGAAAGAAACTTTTGCTTCTTTTGCTCTCCCCATCAGCTACATAAACCTTCTGTTCTGACCACTCACATATGGAAAAAACAGACGAGCACATCATGACTGGGATATGGCGGGTTGCAGCTTTATTTACATATATATTACATAATCAGCTTTAAAAGTGATTTAAATTAATTTTGAGCCCTAGGTGTCATAAATCCATTATGTCTTCCAAAAGAAGGCTTTAAAATTTGGGTTGTAGGATATTTCCATTCTCTTTTTCAAGGTTTGGGGCCCTCTACTCCCTCTACTAAACTTTATGGTTTTCCATGGCAGATTCTTAGTCACAACTCAATGGAGGGAATTTTCCTAAGGTTTTGTTCTCCTTGCAGCTTCCTTACAATTCTTGGTGACACAACACCAGATACCACTTCCAGGATTTATGACAGAAGGAACTGGTTTGAAGGGCTTTAAAACCATACTTTCCAATGTTTTCCAGCCTCCTTCTTTTGCTCCTGTAAGATGAAAAACCTGAATAGATCAATGTCAGCCCTGCTCTTCCCACAAATTTTTTCTTGATCTTGCTATTAGCAACAGCCAACTATACAGCAGCACTGAGATGTATAGCCTGCCAAAATTCTGTGATTTTGAGTGGTACCTACTCCCAGCAAATAGGTTAAAAGAAAAGGTGCTCTTCAGGGGAATCCATAGCTGTAATACATTTTCCCCATTTACCTGTCAGCTTCTCCTATAGCTCCATCTCAGGCAAGGAATAGAGGTGAGTCAGAGACTCCCCTTAGGAATAGCAGTACTCTTTCCTTTACCTGGGCAAAAAAATCCCACACACAGACTCACACAGGGCACAGTGGGATATTCTCCCCAGGCACAGCATTTTGCTCCACTTTTCCTTACAATTCAGTGACTCATTTCTGAGTTAACTGGATGCAGGCACGGCTATTTCTGTCATCCTGACAACAATTTGCAGTTACTTTGTGCAGAGCTGGGTATGGCAAAGGACCCGTGGGAAATGCAAGCACTGCTTGCTGCAATAGGATGCCTTATTTCTCAGGGGAAAAGAAAGCAGAAAGGTGTGTGGAGAAGGCAACTTTTGAAGAAGAAAAGGTCTTTCTTGTTACAAGAGTCTACTAAATTATTTTCCTTACATTACTGGGAAGTCAGTCCTAAAGAGTAGATACATTTACAGCTGTAATAGCTCCACTAAATTCAGTTGACTTATAAACTTGCTTTAAGGCTATTTTAGAGACAGGGGAGACTTTCTCATCATCCCTCACCTAATCTGATTTCCTACATTATATTGCTCTTGAAAGCCCTTGGACTCAAGAGCAAAGAATCTACTGCTCTCTTCGTGCTCCCAGCCCACACTTAATTATCTTCACTTTCTTAGCATTGCCACTTTCCATGTTTTTATCTGCTTGACTAAAAAGCTCCTCTCTATCAAAAACATTTAGCTCATGTAGGTACCTAAGGCAAAAGTTCAGATTTTGTATCTGAAACTTCTGTCAGGTGTTACAGATCTATTTCTGTGTTTTAGATGAGACAGAAAACTGTCTCAGGAACAAGAAATCTCTCCCTTCCCAACTGGGTGCTCTACAGCAAGGATCTGTTGTTCTTGCTCTACCTCTGATGGCAGCTGAGATGGCATTTTCCCTCCTTGGATGAGATGGCAAATGAGCTGTACTTTTGCTGAGGATATCCCACATTCCTGTGTGTGTGGTGCTGCCCAGAAAATCCGGAGAGGATGCTCAGATTTCCCGAGTTCGAGGCCCTGATTCCTGGATTGCTGCTTTCACTGCTGGGCTCTCAGGTCCAGCCTGGCTTCCAGCTCTGCCTGCTCATCCCTGTGGCTGTGCTACTGCCCAGCAGCTCCTTCTGGTGTGTTCTGCCATGATTTATGGCATACATTTACACTTCCTCCTATCCCAATTCCTCCTACTGCCCAATACAGGGCAGATGCTTAGCTTCTCTCAGGCTGGTATTTATGATGGATGGCTTTATGGAATGGATTTGAAGATAACTGACCATGAATGTAGAATTAACTTGTTTTGAGATACAGAAAAGTTCTGTCTCACAATTGCATAGAATTAATGTTCAGGTAGTAAATTAGGATCATGGTGAGGTGAGTCAAAAAATCAAATATTAGCAATAAGACAAAAGCATAAAAGTTTCCTTTAAATTATAGAAAATCATTTTCTTCTCTATACAGAAGAAAATTCACGACTGGTAATTGCACATCTCTGCAGGAGCCAATTCATCTTTGCTGACCTTATTGAGTTCCACTGACATGACACAAGCTACACTTTTTGCTGGAGGACAAGAATTGTAATTTATGGAATCCCAGACCACAAAAGTTCATGAAAAAATGCCATTCTTTTTGGGTTTGGCACAGAAAGACTTCAAGGCTTGAACTTTTTAACAGCACTAAAATTAATACCACTATGCATTGACTTATAATACTTTCAGGACAAGGGAAAATGAGGAATACACTGAAGAAGTAGCTCATGAGAGAGAAAAGAATTCAACATTCTTTGTGTGGTTCAAACTCAGTAAGCCCAGCTAACTTTTCAGAAAAATTACAATTACTTTGAAAGAATAGAACTGGTGCTTTGAAAGACAAAAAAATAAATNTTTCAGGACAAGGGAAAATGAGGAATACACTGAAGAAGTAGCTCATGAGAGAGAAAAGAATTCAACATTCTTTGTGTGGTTCAAACTCAGTAAGCCCAGCTAACTTTTCAGAAAAATTACAATTACTTTGAAAGAATAGAACTGGTGCTTTGAAAGACAAAAATATAAATTCAAAGCCAAAATCAAAATAAAATATTTAACAAGTAGCTTTTTTCAACAATGAGATAAATTTGGTCGAATTGGCTGAGAGTAATTAAAATACCTATTACCCAGGTAAGGAAGAAACAGGAACAACAGAGGCCACTGCAACCCTCTCTCAGTTTACTTTGTGTGACCTTGAGTAGTGCACACAAAGTCACAATATGTGCCCTCTCTATGCCCCAACACTGCAGCTCCACCCAAGTTAACTTTACTGATGGAGAGCCTTTCATCTTAACACAGAAGCCAAAACTGGTCCAAACCAAACCCCACCAAGAGTAACCTTGTTGCAGTGTTGGGGCAGGGCATCTCCAATGTCCCTGATTGCTAAGGGTATCATCAGATTTTTAATTTAAAAAAACCAACCTGTTTTCTAATCTCACTCTCTTATTAGTTCTATAACTGAATCCTAGAAACACAACACTATCCTTTCATCATTATAACAGATAGTAATTTGTTGGACTGAAACAACATCATTTCATAAAAAAGGCAAAACCAGGTTTTGTGTCCTGTACTGAGTTTGACACTGACTGGAAATAAAATATGGGGATCAGGTGTATGTGAGCTTTCAGCTCACAGTGAACGAGCTGCCAGCAAAAAAAATGATGATTGTCTTGTCCCTTACATACTTTTCTATAGCACCCAGTGTGGTCCTCTCCATAATTTTTCCAGGTACTGATTTTAGACTAACAGGCTTGTAGTTTCCTCAGCCCTTCCTCAAGCCCTTCTTGTAATCTGTTTTGGCTGAAGTAGAATAAAGCCTCTCAGTTTTCACTATGCCTCCTAGCTTTGCACACAGTTTTCTTAATACCAGGTGCATTTAACTGTTGTGACCTTTGTCAGAAATCCTGCAGTTATCTGGTATTCTATTTCATGCCCTATCTATTGCAGTCAGAGGAATTAGTGAGAAGCTCAGCTTAAAAACAAAAAGCAATTAAATACTTTAGAATTGTCTCTGAAGAAAAGACTTGAGCGCAATCTCCATGGCCTTAATAACCAGAAAACAAATTTAAAAAATTAATGTAAGCTATAAAAAGAAGAAAATAATTATAATTCTTTATGCCAATGTTTCATTCTTATTGAGTAGTAACATTTATGACTGTGTAGACTGCATATATTAATTTCAAATGAGTAATTTTTTCTAAAATTACAACAAAATTAGGTTCACAAATTGCAAATCTAAATGGAATTTGCTTCCAACAAATATTTAGAGCCTCAAGCTGGTACCTAGACAAATAACTCCACAGGAGTCAATCAGAATAAGAAATGTAATTTGCTCCCCCAACATTTCATGCATATATAGGAACAAAAATGAGATTCTCACTGAACAGTACTGAAAAAGTAAAAAATTCCGCTGCAGATTGCATTACAGGAATAGGTAATTATTCAAAAGTTAACCATGGAAATAAGTGACTTTGAGACTTAGCTGGGTGTGGAGCATAAGCCTTGCTACACAGCAATTAGGTGCAGAGAGTAGAATGCAAGAAATTAAATTTCAAGTCATAAACCAGGACAGACATCTATTTATAGGGCTATCATCCGAGACATTATCTATTATTTACTTTTATTTAAGGATCTGTACATTTCTCCCTGGCAGCACAGCACAGCTGTGAAAGGCACAGCAAATCATTACACTTTGTTCCCTTGGGTTCCAGCTAAAAGTGTTACATTTTCTTATTAGTTCTGCTGGTTTATGCTGCTCACTGATGCAGTAATTGGAAAGGGGATGCAGCTCACCCATGGTCTGGAGGCTGTGAAAACTGAGAATCCCAGGAATTCAGCCTACACTGGGTCAATGGTTTGACTACTGCCTTAGGTATATTTGCCCTCTTAAATGTCCTGAAGGTCATTACACCACATCATGGTTAGACTGGCCTTCCAGGAGCAGTCCTGGTTGCATGTTGTGAGGGATATCCTGCACTGTGTTCCAGTCAAAAAGGACCAGGGGCAGTGAAGAGAAGACACAGGTAACCTTAGGCAGGCTGAGAATGATGCAATAGCACCTTCTTCAACAAGAAATTAATGGAGAAAAACAATCTTGAAAAAAAACAAGATATATTTACCACACCCAACCTCCCTGAAGGTTGATTTTACACACTCAAAGGCATTGTCTCATGGTTTTCAGGAGTCCACTGTCATGGAAACCTTCACTGCCTACAAATCCTGCCCATACAAACCTTGTATGTCTGACTGCTGCTCCCTGCTGGCATTTCCTCGAGGTCATGCTCCCCTCAGGAGGTGCAGGATCCTCCACCCATGAGTTGTCACACTCTGTTATTACCAGCACCCAGTCCTTCATGCTTGGCAGAGTTAATACATCTTACTGCTGGAAATAGCATTTTTTGTTACCTGTACAAGCTGTTCTCGCTCTTCTGCTGTGCTGCCTTCAGGCATTTACACACCTTTCCCTCCTGTACCCACCTGGGTAACTCCCTAGCCAGTCCATACATGTCCCAGTAGCTCTGCAGCCCATGGCCAGCCCAAACCCAGCTGCTGAGACAGAGACAAATGCAGCTGAGAGGCTGCTACAAGGCACAGAACCAGGGTGTGCCGGGCTGTTCTGTTCAGCACGGTGCAAGCTGAGCACCCCTGGGGCTGCACCAGACCATCTGCCAGCCATGCACACACTGCAGAGGGGAAAGCAAGGGGACAGCAAGTGATACTAAGCTCCCACATGGCATCTACAGGACCCTCTAATTAGTCCAGAGGGGCCTGCAGTGGCAGAGGTTAACCAACAGCAACTCTGGCCATTGCTGCTTAAATGTGCTGCTGAATGAAGAGAACACAAGGATGCTTCAGCATTCACAGGGCTACATTTGTATATGTGTGTGCATGTAATGCCCATTCCTGTGGGGCAGCTTCCACAAAATACCCTGGTGTGGTGAAAAGAATCTCTAAATAAGCCACTCCTCTTCCCCCTGCCCTTCCAGCAAGAGAGGGACAAAGGCAGAGATTGTAGGTTGAGATAATTTACTGAAAGCAAACACCAGTGGAATAAGAAAAGCACAGTGATAGCAGCAATATTAATAACAAAAGTATACAAAGTCACAGCATCACAGAGGAACAAAGAACAAAACTTTTTAATTGTTTAAATAAAAATTAAAATTCCATTTTGCCTTCTAGCTCTGAGTCTCATAACACACATTTCATTGCTATGGCCAAGAAAGGGAAAAAACTATGTCATTTATAGTCTCCAGTGAGGTTCTGCAGGTTACAACTCTTTTTTCATGATACTGGAATTGCCAAAAAGTTGCAGTGAGAATGTTGATTAGTCTGTGAAATCTGGGATAGACAGACTGGAATGAAACAAATTCAGTTAAATTGTCAGAACACAGTTAAATTAGATAGTGACTTTGATAGCCAGCAGGGCTAGTGGGAAGGTACCATAAAATGAGCAAATCTGAGAGAGAAACTTGTGAGAGATTGTGAATATGAGATTTCACAAAATATTATTATCAGAGGTTTCAGTTTTTGTTGGGGGGTTAAGGTTTTGGTGTTTGGGGGTTTTTTCATGCCTATTGAATATTTATATGATAAACACAGAATAAATGATAAAAAAATCAAATATTCTTTCATTTGGTGACTCTTATTCTAGCTGCTCCCACAACTAGAGCAACTTAGTGATAAGAGCAAAATTTCCTTTTGATTAAGGCATTAAAAGCACTTCTACTAATCTGAAATTGAGAAAATATTTCCCACAATCATTTGTTGAACATTAGCAATTACAACCAGTTTCCAAATACCAGCCACCTCAGATATCAACTATTCACTTTGAATAGAAATAAATCCACCAATTGCCATTTATCTGATGCCTGTAATTATCTGTTCTCTTTTGTGAAGATGACTTGGAATCATGAGTCCATGAGAAGAGGCAATCATTCCCTTCTCCAAAGAATTATCTTCCTGCTTAACCCTGATGGGAGTCACAGTTTAACTTTGCATTTGAAATAAATCACTGTTGGATCCAACAGTGTATCCCACAGTCCTGCTGGGACAAATCTGACAATAAGTCCTGTTCAATAAATCTTTCTTGCTCTTTTCTCAATGGTCATTTCTATGTTTTATCCTTTGTATAAAATATTCTTTCCTTTGTGTTTGGTGCTATCTTCAATACAGACAGCATGTATTACTTTTAATAGGAAAGAAATGCCTGGGGTTTTTCCTCTTTCTTTCCTCCTCCTTTGATGAATTTTTAAACGTGTATATGTTATGTTTTAAAGGTGGTCTTAATTCCTAGCTGTATCTGGTGATTTAATGTGCATCACTGAGTAGTACTATATTTTTCTGCAACGTTATTAATATGCCTATCCATCCAAACAATAAACTCCCGCAAGCATAAACAGAGCAAAGAATTCCCGTTTGCATCTCAACAATACCAGCATAGTACAAAAACATCCCCGAACGTTCACTTCTGTCTCACTTTCCAATTGTCGTGCAGGAGCCCTCTGCCCTCTGGAAAGCAGGCTGGCCCTGGCAAATTCAGCCTCCTGTCTTGGCTGCCTCCTTATCGCTGCATTTCTTCGGCTGCCTCAGGGAATGGGAATAAGAAATGTCAGCACTAGATGGAGCTCCTGTACAGCGACATCTCGGGAGAAATCCTAGGGGTTCGTGGGGATGAGGAAAGTGAAATGTACGTGCAGTGCTGGCGTAGCAGGAGGATGCTCTCGGGGCAGTCAGGCTCACTGCTGCCTCCTCACTCCCACACCATCCTGCAGGCCCCCCATCTCCTGCCAGGACTGCTCCTTTTGAACCTGGGGGCATCCCCAGGACCTTCCCTCACGCTGAGGATGTGCAAGGGTGTAACACACAACATGCAGTCTCTGGGGCTTTCTGTATGTGGGACATAATAGCAAAAGAGCTAAGAGGTGAAAGGACAGTGTGTTAGCATCTGCTAATGGGCCAAGCGTCCACAGAGCACACAGCCAACTCCTTCCAGCCAGCCCCGCCTTTTTCACTGAATCCAACTGCTTATTTTTCATACTAAGAGTTTATTTCTAGGTATTTTCTATAATCTGGGGGGTTTCTTTGGCAGTTACCATTCCTAGGGGTGGAACACACTACAAATACCAACTCCTGAGTCAAGTTTGTCGTACGGTCTAGTGGTCAAACTGGGTTTTATACTAATTAGATATTAACTGGTCAATAAATAGTCATATCTGATACTATAAATGCAGTCTCAAAATATGTAGACAAGGCTTTACACTGCCTTTGTGCCAGGAGTTTCATGTGCAGTTTTACAGCCCCACAATCTCACATGGTGTGGAGGTGAGATGAAACACCAGAGAAGGCTGCTCCTGTCTCTATCCAAGATCCCTGTGATGGCTGAAGGATGTACAACAAGCAGAAGCAGTATTCCCCATTCCTTAACCCTTTCCTTAAGCCCTCCAAAGGACCTCAAAGAGGTCCTTTGCCACTTCCATGAAGAAATTAAATATAACCCATGCAGACAGGAATCCTTTGCAGTACGTTTTCACTCAACCAATGAGTCCAACCTGCAACACTGGATAGTTGGGAGGAAACTGCACTAGAGAGTATAGTAGTAGAGGTATGACATATTGGGACAGGAGTGGGTATAAGGGAGGGAACCATACCTTACTAATTCATCAGAGGTCCTTGACAGTGCTGTGCAGACAGGGATGATGCCTGGACAAAGCCTACTTGGATTTTCAAAGAACTTTGACTAGCCCCAAGGCTTTTAAGGATAGTAAGCTGCCTTGCAATAACAGAAATCTTCATGTGGATAAATAATTAAATAGAGGTAGGGAAAAAAACAAAACCAAACAGGAGGAAAAAATCATTTTCTTAGTGGAAACTGTGGAGAGCAAAGTTCCCCAGTGATCTGTGCCAGGCCCTGGGCTATTCATCACATTAATAAGTGATGTGGAAAAGATGGGAAAAAGTGACAAGTTTTCTGATCATACTACACAGAATAACTCAAATTCAACAAGAACTGACTGTCAAGTACTGCAGCAGAACCACATGAAACTGAGCCACTGAGCAGATGAAATGCAATACTGATGTAAAGTGCCTTATGTGGAGGAAAACAGACCTGACTTTAAATACACAGCAATTGTTTCTGACTTACTGCTCTGCAAAGATATTAATGACAGAGAACTTTACAAAAACCACTGCCACTAAGCAGTAATGCTCAGCAGCATTAAGAAAAGCAAACATCAGGACTTACTAGAGAAGGAAAACAGAGAAAATAAGAAAAAATGTGAAAAGGTGGACAGGGAAAGATTATTTAGTGATTCTTATATTACAACAAGTAGGTTTTCAAATTAAATCATCAGTTAGGAGACTCTGAATAAACAAACAGGAGAAGGTACTTCTCTTTGCATAGTACACAGTTAATAAGTATAATTCCTTGATAATATTGTGCATACCAAAATTTTCAGGTTTCCTGAGAGCAAGTGGGATGGGAGATAATGCAGGAAGACCTCTTAGATTTTAAAAAATTACTACTTCAGGGAAGACAGGTGTCCCTACACTACAAATCACAGGCTGTGGGACTACATATTGGACAAATGTCATTGGATGCTGAAAGTTACCCCAAGTTTAAGTTTATTATTCTAGAAGAATAGTTAGGCAAAATACTTTGAATGGCATATACTTGATATCTACACAAACAACCCTTTGCAAGGCATAACTATTATCTATTTTTGAAAGAAGAAAAAACAATTACAGCACAGTAAGAGGCCAATACCTGCTTGTATCTGCTATCAGTATTTCTTTTCCAAAGGTCTGAGTGCCCACAACCCTAGAAAAGATATTAAACTTGTAGAACTCCTACTCATTCTCAAATTCCTTGTTAAACACCCCTTGGTGCACTGACCAATAAAGAAAAACTGTTCCATGAAGCAAACCAGATGATGATATGTCTACTGCTCTTATCTCAAAGTATATTAAGCCAAGGCTTTGTCTTGCCTCATAACCTGCTTTCTACCCATTAGAAAAAGTCAATTTAAATCCTGACTGGCACATTTATCTGGCAGCCTTTCATCCTACTCCTGTGATGTGGTCCTTGCCTCTCTCAAGGATATTAAATAGAAACACATTTTCAATTTTAAGAACTACACATAGTAAAGCAGTCCCCAAGAAACTCATGCAGCCACTGCTGGACCTTGGCCCTCTTGCACTGCCACATGTTTTTTCTCTGAAAACTGAGCAGTTAAAAACTGAGCAAAATTTTGAAGTTTGGATAAATTAGGGCAAACTGCTGTGATTTGTTACAAATACCTGCATGGAGAAGAGTTACTTGGTGCACCACAGTCAGTGTACAGAACATATAGATAACATACATGCAAATACCATGTACAAACTCCACTCTTTCACTGAGAGGCATCATTTGTAACCTCTCACCACCACCCTATTAACTCCTACCCCAGAACTGTTTCTGATTGCCTGCTGCTGAAGTCACACTTAGGCAGACAGGCCAGCCACAGGGATGGCCACCAGCCCCACACAGCACCTGCTCTGCTGCCACAGAGAAGGGGAGAGCAGCACCTGACCTGCTCTGCCTTGGGCTGCCTGCTGCACAGCACCCAAGCAGCCTGCCTGATTTCATCAGGGCCTAGAGATGTCCCCAGAAACTCCAGAAACAGCCTGGACACAAATAAACCCCAGACTGTAAATCTGGCAAACAATGATGCTTCATGTGCATAAGGATTAGGGCTAACCACTGCACATCCTAAAATTCTCTTAAGGTCAAGTTAAAAGGGATTATCTATGATTTTGTAAAATTTATATCATTTCTTAGCTGAAAGCAAATCTTGCTAGATGTTAATGTGCTATTCCACTACTCAGAGGTCTGTACTAGACTCAGACAACACTTAGATATTAAACAACAAAATGCCATATATGTGAATTTACTAATGGCTTTGAATTTTAGGAATTACCAAAGTCCTAATCTAAGCAAAGTTTTACATTGCTGTTGATCAGTAAATATGATCTATTCCTTTATGAAATTTTTTTACAATCAAGTCTTCTTTTTGATACCTTGTTTTCTGATAGTCATTTGGTCCTAAACAAATTTCTACTGTTATAAATCTCTACAAAAATACTTAAACATGAAGAAGTTTGCTCCTTTTGATTCATCTGAAGCCTGTTGACTTTGATTCCTTCTTGCCATAGTTATCCACTATTCTGCTCTTAATGGCATTAATGAAACAAACAGAAACAATAAAAAACAGGAGCAGGGGAAAGAAACAATAGAAGATATAATTGAAAAAACAGCACTGGGAAATTAGCAGGTAGTGAATGTCTGCCTCTATTAAGCCACTGTGAAAGAGATGTAAAGATTGCCAGCTTAGCCCAGTGAGTCACTGTCCTTCTGCTTTGTGGCTGCTATAGAACAGCAGAAGTTTGTATCTGGCCACAGGATGAGACTGTACTTCCATCATATTGGCATCTTCTGTGAAACAGGTTTAAGAAACTGCAAACAGGAGAAGTAACATAATTTTACAATGTGCTGGGAAGACTGAAATAGCCCAGAGCAACTGAGCCTGACAGCTGGCACAAGAAGCCTTCAGCTGAAGCAGGTGAAGTCTGGCACAACAGGAGAAAAGCTGGTCCCCAGGTGACCTTGATCAGAGGCACTGCCATGCAGACCATGGAGAGATGTCTGGGCAGTCAAGCAGCCCCAGGGAACCTGAGGTTTCCCTGCTCCATGGGGTCATCCCTGCCTGCATCCCCTGACCCACTCTGGGCCAGCACAGCATGGAGGGGAGAGAGGGGCAACCAGGTGCTCAGGAGGGAAAGCACAGGGACATCTCACAGAAATGGGGTGGGGAGATGTCATGGGGACAAAATGCCTACTCAGAGTGGTGCTCCCTTGCATTTGCTGCCTGCAGATTCCAAATGTTCCCCCTGCCTGTATCAATTATGGGAAAATTTATAGCAGACAGAGATAATTTTGAGTCAGTTTAAACAAAAACCCAAACAACCCATAACAAAACCAAATCCACAAATCTCCCAGTAATGGGAGGCTTTTGGATTATTTAAGTAGTGAATCATGTTAGCTGAGAAGTCCACAGAAGCAGTAAGTGGTCTGTGAATCAGTAGAAGCTGCAGTTTACTGACATTACTGAATCTTCAGTTTCAGAAGCAGTTTCTCAGCTAGTGCTGATATGTAGAAAAATACAAATGTAAACAGGATAGTTTCAGCTTTGAAAGAAACTTATCTTTCTTTTTTAATGTCAGCATACTAATTTAACAAAATTATTTTCTCATTTAATATACATTTTAATTAGAAAGGTAGCAGAAACACTAATATAAAATAGCCTGAAGCAAAAGAAAAAATAATCCCAACCCTAATGATTACTTTTAAGTATGAAGTATTTGCCACAGCTGAGAAAATAAGGGGAAAAATAATTTTATAGTTATCACCTCTTATTGTGTCATTATTTGGAACTATGCCAATGGATCTGCATCCTTTTTACCACTGAAAAGTCTGTAAGTTTCATTTGCTTATTGGACTGGAAGACTCTGCTTAAATAGTCCCTAAAAAGAAACAGACATAGAAAATGAATGTCAGGAGTTAAGAAAACGTCACTAGGCATGTAACTTGGATTTGAACAGCCAAAGATAGTATCTTCTCTCTGGTATAATTCAGGGCCTACAAAGGAAGCTTAAAAGTTTTACAAAAAAATACTGAATTCTGTTCAGATGTGTCAGCATGTGGGATGTCTTAACAGTTCCTAGAGATTATTAAACACACAGTTAAAAATAATATGATATAATAGCCCTTCACAAGCAAAGTCTATTGCTCTCTAATGTGTTTTTTGATTGAATATTGCTTATTTACTGGGCTCTCTTTTATTTTATTATACCCACCAAGGGACCAAAAAGCCAGCTACAATTTTAATGACATATTTTTCACACGTGTGTGACCTGACTACCAACAGAGCTGGTTTCTGCCTTTTCCTAAATTAAAAGAAAGCAAACATCAGGTATAGCATTGTCTGGGATATTGCTGTGACCCAGGATTAGGGAAAAGGACCTGGAAATGTCAGCGATTAAACTTGAACTCTGACAGAAATGCTGTTTCATCATCTCCAGCAGAGCTTAGAGCCATGACCTTTTAGACTCAATTCACCATCAGGATAATTCTGCAAGAAGTCCAACATGGTCTTTGCCTTTCAACTCCTACTCAAGGTGTCCATGTGAACTGATGTTGTTTGTGTATTTCTTTGAATAAAATCTCCAGCATTCTGCAACGTGTGGTCATAACACAGAACCAAAAGTATGTGACTGTGCTGCAGGCATGGCTGCCCAGTTGGAAAGGATCCAACACTGGCAGAAATTTGTAGCCACATGCACAGAAACAGACCTTGGGCACAGGCAGAACACTTCTTTGCATTGACAGCTGACAACTGTGCACAAAACGTGCCAAGGGGTGATCGATTTCCTTGCTGAATTCTTCTGTTCCTCTTTCCAGGGACCCACACACAAACTGTTGTCCATCCTTCACTGTTAGCATTTCTGCATGTTTTTGGCTGTCTTCTTTTGTACAGGCATTAGGAAAACAGATTCTAAATTCCAGATCATACAACAAAATATGGCAAAAAACATTAAGGATGGCAGCAAAGGGAAAAAATGTCTCCATCTGCATGTGGCTGCTGGTGCAAACTGAGGGTACCTGAGGGTGTTTTCAGACCACTCTCCAGGCCCTGTTTGAGCCATCACTTGAATTTCTGCTGTGATGGCAGATGAGAGAGGGAAGTGTCAAGGTTCTGGTGCACTCCACAGTCCTACAGCAGTCTGGAGATGGGGCCCAGCTGGAGCTACCCAGAGCAGGGAAAGGAGAAGCCACCATGGCTGCTAATACAGACACCTGCTGAGTACCACAGGATCTTAATGCTGTTAGCATCAACACCCATAGTCTGTAACACCTTATAAACAGGTAAAGTGAATGGCACTGTCCTGCTTTTCACATGGGGTAGAGTTAATTCTTCTCAGTAGCTGTCATAGTACCATGTTTTCTATTCAGAACAAGAATGGTGTTGATAACACACTGATGTTTTGAGGGGTTTGCTAAGTCATGTTTATCCTAAGTCAAGGACTTTTTTCCTTGTCTCATGGTCTGCCAGTGAGGAGGTACACAAAAGAAACTGGGAGGAAGCACAGCTGGGACAGGTGACCTAACCAAAGGGATATTCCAGATCACAGAACAACATTCCAATATATAAGCTGAGAGGAGTTACCCAGAAAAGCAGCTGGTAAGGCTCTGAGCATGGTCAGCAGGTGGTGAGAAACTACATGGTGCAACAATTGGTTTTGCCCTTTTTATTGTCATCATAATTATTATTTATGATTGTATTTTACTTTATTTTCAATTATTAAACTGTGCTTATCTCAACAAAAAATTTTGATTTGATTCTCCTCCCTATTCCACAGGGAGAAGAGAGGAGGGTTTGAGCCAGGGGCTGTGCAGTGCTTCCTCTCCTGCCCAGCACACACCTTGGGTGTTACTGTGCTGTAAAAAAGGCAAAACCTTCTCCTATCTCACAAAGGTGTTAAAGTTCCTACCAGAGTGAAGACTGATTTCAGGAATAACATTCAAAGTATGACATTAGGTCTTCCATTTCTACTTTCTTTGCATGGCATGATTCCTTCTTTATCACGTTTTCCAAAACTTTTGCCCAAGATGTGTCCCCACTTCAAGCATGTACATTGAATGCAGAAGCCCAGTACTGATGCTCTAAAAATGAGCTGTAGAGAGAGCTGACAGTGTTCTCCCTACATTATGAATCTGGGATTGTAAAATTGGTAGGAGGACTAAGACACCTCTTCATGGAAACACAACAGACATCTTAAAAATGCTCACTCTTGCACAGCTATTCTAGGTGATTTCAACTTTGTACAGTGTTTAATGCCTATAGGAAATAGAAACTCCTGGAAACATCCTGGAAGAGGGTACTGAAGTAGGGGGGAATTATAAGCAAAAGTAAGAAAATTAGAGAAAGACAAAAGAAGCAATAAACACCCTATTTGTGAGGGTCATCTCATGACTTCAGAGAGGTACAGAGCAGGTATATACCCCTGAGCTTGGGTTCCTTTCACAGTCCATGGAGATAAAGGGGTGCAAGCAGGACACATCTCATATCACCCCAAAGAGAACACCTCAGATGTGTCAAACTGTTTGCACACTGGCACTACAGACTGGGTTTTCTATTGATTATAAAAGAAGCCTTGGGCATTGGAAAATGTCTGGGTTTAGGCAGACAATTCCCATCTGTCTCTAAGAGGTTGAGCATTTCATTTTTCCCACATAAGCATGGCCCTGAGAAGTATATTTAATAATATACAACTACCTCATTGATCAGCTGTTTAAATAAAAAGTATAGCAGGCTAACTTCATTCTCCCTAGAGAGGAGATGCCAAAAGAGGAATTTGGATTACATATCTTCTTAATAACTACTGTATTTTTGTTTACTATGAAATCTCATGCATATCAGGTGCTTGAAATTACATAGAAAAATTCAGGGCAAACTGTTAGTTCTTACACTTATTAAAGTAATTAAAGCCCTTCAGGTCATGACAGCATGTCTCCTTTTTTTAGATAAAGAGACTGTAAACAGTTTTGACTTATTCCCATGAGTCAGGTCTTGTTTTTTCCCCCTCCATTTGAACCAGCAGAGTATTTCTGATCCTGACCAACTACTGAGGAAAGCTTGCATGGGTGACAATGACTGCAGGCATAGCAGAGTCTGTGCACTTCAAACAGAGAACATTTTTAGAGTCTGGTGCAGAACTATGTTTTCCTAAGCATTACTGATTAGTTGTGTTTGCCACCAGCTTTATTTATAGAAACATCATCTCTAATCCCATCCCAAGCCGACTGGAAAAGGAGCAATCGATCACTGGGTAGGTGAGGAGCTGCCAAGAGCAGTTTTGTACTGGGAGGTGAGTACTTGCTGCATCAAGGCTCAGAAAACACCAGGTAAGCTCTTGCAGGATCAAGCCAAGTGAGATTATGTCTTTACTTGTGGAAAAATATGCATTTTTTCACAAAAGAGTCATTTATTACATCTGAGATCTCAACTGCATCCCATAAACAGAGAGTTTCCAGTATGCTGGAAGTCTATACTATAAATATAAAGTACCTTAGTTTAATGCAGTGAGTCTAAGACACAGCATATAAAATTGAGGTTAAAATACTAAGAAGAAAATTATTTAAGGTCATGAAGCAGCTGAACTTTAAAGCAAAATCATGAGCAGCTCCATTTCTCATTCATTGTGTTCTCTGGCAGTTTACAAGGGAATAAATCAATAACTGCTTTAATATGACTGAAAATATTACCTACCCATAGAGTTGATTTCAGGGTTTCTAAAAAGATTAAAGTTCTCCTTTAGGTATGACCTTGATTTACAAATGGACATAAGAACACATCTACATGCCTTCCTTTGGTTCAGACAGGTTTAGGAATGCAGCCCTCTTCTGCACCCAGGACTGAGAGGATGCTCTGTGGGAAGACACAGGCCTCGAGTCACACAGCTTTTGTTTGACATAGACATCTCTGGCTCCCCTTGAATAGTGATGCTCTGCTACACAACACTAATCAGAACTCATTTTTTACAATGAAATATTGGAACCAACTTCTCGGGCAAGCTGCCAGGTATTTTAGCTACCATGAAGGTTAAGAAAGAGAAAACAACCAGTGAACACCTGAAAACAAGAGCTGAGAGTTCAACAGGCACAAAAATATCCCTGCTAGTAATGTGCCTTGGAACTTTCCCAGCATCTAGTCTTGGATCTCTGGAGCCAGAGAGCTTTGTCTTTCTCATATGTATCAATCTATTTCATATTTAATCCTGATATGCCATGGCATAGAGTAGTGATTCTAAGAATGGACTCCAGAAGTCATCTGAGCTCAAATTCTGCCTGGGAAGTTTACATTAGTGCAAGAATCTGGGGAAAAGACAAAACTTTTCTGAAAGTTTTCATCTGTCCAGAGATTTGAAGTGTTTAATAAGGCACTGGACAGATTACATGTGAGATGGTCAAAACTGCAAGACAAAATCTTAGGATGGCAATATCCCTTCCTGTGTATGTGGTCTCCATGGGAGTGCTTTAATAAATAATATATTTTTCCTAAATTAAAATCTAATGCTTAATAATTTCATGATGTATTTAACCATCCTTTTTTCACCTTGCCTGCAAAGTTTCCTGAGAGCTCAGCTGCAAGAATAGATCCTGTCCCTGTGTCACTTTCCATGTTTGCTTAAATGTATAACCACGAGCCTGTCAAACCATGATGATGTGGTGGGTAATGGCAGCAAATTTAAAAAATCCATCCATTTCCCCAACTCAGTGACATGTGCAATTTCCACTGCAGTGCCCTACTTAACAGAACTGCTGCATCAAGGACGAGCACCAGGGTAAAATCATTTATGCTGGGAACAGACCATGCTGTTTCTCCTGTACCTCCATTCCTGGTGCTTCCACAGACCAAGACCCAACAGCTCATACTTCCATAGCAGATCTCACAATATTTAATTTTCTCCTTAAAATCCCCATTATATGCTTATTGATCAGCATCTGCACTTCCCATTAGCTTCCAAATCTTGCGCTTTCCACGTATGGTTTGAAATCACAAAGCAGATACAGGGATAGCAGCAAGGAACTAAACCAAAAATCTACACTTTGTCCATAATTTTTCTCAGTTGTGCCCATGGCAACCCCCTGGTGCTCATTCTTGGGTCATGGTTTTTCAGTGCCTGGGGCAGGCAATGGATTGCCTGGTAAATAACTTACTGGATTGCACACTAAGTGACATCAATGTACATTGCACTGTCCATGCTGCTGGCAGGGGAACCAGAGCTGCTTTCCAGATCACCTCCCAGGCATGTGATTTTAAAAATGGTAAGACAGTTTAGAGAGTTAAGGAAAAGAAGTGTGATCTCTCAGTTTGCATTTAAAACAAATCTCAGCTTCCTACTTTCACTGTCTCAGGTTTTATCCAAGCCACAGATCTGAAGGAAAACACCTTCACTCTCCATTTGGTTTAAAACACAAAGGAGGCTTTTACTGTATCATAAAACAAGTGGGAGGGGCAAAATTAACCTTTAAAATACAGTCCTTTCATTAGACTTGTAAGAACAAACTGTATTTATAAATATGTTAAACAGTTTGAATTTGGCTTAGGTGCGTTTTACACTTAATGAAATAATCACCAAGTCATGAAGATTAATTGCCTACTTAAGATTTCTTCATGATTTAAAAAAATATTGCAGTTAGAATTAAAAAAAAGGGTACATGCCTTTATTTAATACAAGAAAATGCAGTTCTAGTAGGGCTAGTGAACTTAGAGCTTCACAGAATCATCAAGGTTTTAAGAGATCTTCAAGATCATCTAGCCCAACCAGCAACCCAGGACTACCATAATTACCCCAAAACCATATCCCTAAACATTTAACATCATTAACACATGATGTTCCTATGCTGTTGTTTTTATTACAAATGTTGATGTTGAACTTCAGTTCACCTTAATTACCTGTCCTATTACACATCTCTACTCTGGATCTTGAGCATTAGGGGCCTTTCACTTATTTTTGATGGGCCAAAATTAGACATGAGGTACTAAGGAGGGCAAGCAAATTTTTTAGCTAAGAAATAAATGAGATCTTTTTTTTTTTTTAGGAATAGCTAGAGGATGAATAATGGTATTTATCAGCAGATAAAATTTGTTTGTAAAGACACATAAATGTTAGGAAAACTGCTACTGTTATTTGATTTTACTCATGCTGTATCCCAACCAACATCTTTTAATTACAACTCTGCAAGCAAACTTCTTTATGCCCTTTATACACACTAATAAAAGGAAAAATGTGAGAGTTTCAAGACTGTCACATGAACTATGCACAGTTTAATATCTACCTGCATTTAGGCTGCCTCAGCTGGGGTACACTCCACTGACAGCACCAACCATCACTCAGAGGAGCTGAGGTCACATTTGACATTTCTGGGGTTGGCCATTTTGTTTGCTTGTGTGCTCCTTGATGATCTGATAAATTTTTAGAATTATAGCAGGAAAAATAGGTATCACAATAGCACAGAAATCTGCACTTCTGCCATGCATCCAATTCATACAGATCTGACTCTGAAGAATTATTCCACAAACAGAACACCCTGGGAGAAACTTGCCCATTTGCAGGTTTAATTCCACAGTCAATGGGATGGTAACTCACATGTATCCATGTATCCAGAAGCCAGCAGGCTCAAAGGGCACCTTTAACATACCTTTTTTCTAAAGCCCTTAAACACCCACTTCTTTTCTCCCTCTCTTCAAATGTTATTCCCCCCTACCACTGGTAAATAATAAAAAGAAAACTCAAAGGATGGAGAAAAAAAAAAACAGTCCTAACTTCTTTCTGCCTAAGGAAACTACTTACAGGAATATTTGAATTCATAAAACACACAAAAATGGAAATGAAATCTGGAAGATGTCACTCTCAGCACAGACCAAAGTAAAAACAACCTACCAAAACAAGCCAAGGTACCATTGACCATAGAGTCTGGTTTTTGAAGGCCAGAGTAAGTGCTCTTAGATTACACAGCATTTCTAACTCCTGAGACTCCACTTTGGGCAAAGTGACAGTTTCCCAGAGGAATCTGCCAGGATGAGTTAATGGTCATCAGCAGAGCACACATTTGAGGGAGGGACAGCTACCAGAGACCACACCACTGGAAGTAGCAAAGAGTTTATGATTCAGGTAGAGAACTTGTGTTTGAATCCACCACCTGATTTTACATCAAGAGCTGTGGGAACACTTGTTGGGTCAAAGAGCCTGCACAAGATGTGCTGCCACCCAGGCTGGGAGAAGAGCCAGGAATGTGCTTTCCTGTCCTGGTGGCCTGGAGGCACCAAAGCAAGGACACAGAGCAAGAGGGAGCTGTGCCAAGTCCCCTGGTCTGGGCTAGAAAAGGATCACATCTAAACATGCACCCACAGGCCAGTTCATGCTTTAATGATCTTTTAATGAATGTAGGAGTAAATGAAGAAAGAGTCACTGCTTGGTGATGCAACACTTAAAGCATCCTTGAAGGGATGAAGGCTGCCCTCTGACTCTTCATTGTCCTTTATCATCTTTTAATAATTAAGAAAATATCCAGTTACAACATTTATATCCAGCAGTGCAAAAGATGGTTGCAAAGAACACTGAATACTTTTCCCATCCCTTCTGACACATCTGTTCCTATAACTTAATTTGCTACTGAATCTGCAAGCATGTAATTCTAAAATAAAGATTTTGCTTTGCAGAACAAAAAGCATCTAATGATGAGAAATCAGTATCTGGGACATGACGAATTCATATTATAGATTGAGAGATAATTAAATGTGGTAAATAGAGTACTTTCAGGAGGCTTTTTTTGTGACACAAACCACACTGAGGGACCTGTAGTTCAGCAATGGCACAGATTTTCCTGAAAAAGAAGTATTATATATGTTCATACACTTAATCAAACTCCCTCCAGTGGCTTGCCTGGTTTTAGATTCCGTTTTTAGCTCTCAAGAAATAAGTAATGTTGAAGAATGAGATACATTAGGAAATATTTATTAGATCTATGCTACTTTTTCATAGTCTTTTTTTAAAATTTCAAACTATGCATTTCACTTATGCTTGACCATAACAAGGCAGTCAAAGCATCCTTCTGTTTACCACAGAACAGCATTTAACTGTCTTATCAAGTTGCTACATGCACCAGTGTTAAAAAGAAGAACACTAAAGAAACATCACTGAACTCTTACCAAAGCAGGAATTGACAAAGCCATACCACCTACAAGCGTGGTCCCCTCCAATCCATTTGCCACGGATGTTGGATGCAAAGCTGAGGGTGGTGCCTGAGATGCACACTAACATGTCACTGATGCTGATGTTCAGGAGAAGCATGTTCACTGGGTTGCGAAGGGTTTTAAACTTGCAGAAGAGGATGAGGACAACCAAGTTATTCAAGAAACCAAAGAACAAGATTAATCCAAGAAAAACAGCCACCACTGTGTGCCCACTTCGGGAGAGTCCAGCCTTTGGCTCAACAGGATCTGCAGGCGCAACAAAGCTCAGGTTGAACATCCAAGTGTGGTTCATTTCGGACTTTGTCATGGATCAGTGAGGGCAGAGACTCCAGCAGTTTCCCAGAAGAGTCATTCCATCACATCAAATCATCTCAGGAGCCTTGTGATCTTTGCTCAGATGGTTATGCAGGTGTGAAATGCTGTATTGCAGCACAGGACTGTTTTCCTGCACTGTGTCTTTCCAGGGCTCTGCTCTGCAGTAACTCCAGGGCAGTGGAACCAAGACAGCAATCACCTCAAATTCATCTTTCTTGTTTAAACCTGGGATAACATTAGAGGATCTTTTTTGTTGCTCAGAATGGAAGGTGTCTTGCAAAGATGCTTCAGCATGGTCTTCTCCTTCAGAGCAAATGGACAGCCCTATCAATGGCAGCTTCCCTCCTTTCCTCTGACAATGGGTGTCTGTCTGAAAATACAGAAAAAATAAATGGTAACAACCAAACAACTCTTTCCACACAAAGACCAAAAAATAGGTACATAATTTACTAACAGCTCCTCCCTTTTTGAACTGTAACAAATATCTCTCATCCTTTTCAGTTTTCAGTATGGTTTTTAACAGAAACATCAGTTTGTTTGCATTTCCTTCGACATTTTAAGCAATTTTTTCCCAGCTCATAGTTTAGCATGGAGAAGGTTGTTTGCACCCTCCTAGCAAACTTCCTCAGGTGAGAAAATGCATGGGAAAACATTTCTTTTGCATCAGCTTCCCAGAGGAAGAACTCTGTCTTCCTCCACATTAGGTCAATCTACACAAAGTGAAGTTTCATTCTTGGCTAGACCTTAATTAAAACGATGACAAATTTAGGAGGAGAAGGTATTTCTTTACCCAGAAAGAATAATATCAAATGCAGTCCCTCAAGCTCTCATGTGCACACAAGGGTTTGCAGACCTGTGATATCAATGTCTCTCCTCCCACATTTACCAATGGACAGATGTCTTCCTTTATTATTTATAAAGCAGCCAGACACCCAAAGCCTCACATGTCTCATACCACAGGTGCAAATTTTACTTGCATGCAGTGAATACATTGTTTGTGTGCTTTGTGAAGCCATAATACTTAATGTGGATGCATAACTACATAGCCTACCTTCTGTGTGGTTGCAGGCAAATTCTGCACAGAATTTTCCATAAAAATGGAGGTGTGTGTATATGTCTATACATATATGTGTGTGTGTATATATATACACACAATTCATATATATATATATGAATTTCTACTCCTCAGTGCAAAATGCATCATACCCATAGCTTGCTGGACTGAAAAAATATGAAAGCTTCTCTTTCTTGTGTCATGTACTCCTAGAATGATTGCACACATGTTAAAATGGAGCATCTTCTATATTACTCCTAATCATTGTTTTCTGGAAATTGTCTTGCAGAAAAGTGTGTATTTAACAACTGGAAAAATCAGAGTTCATTTACTGAATATTCAGAGTTGCTTCCTTTTTTATCTTTGTGTCATGGTAAGTTTTTAGAATAAGTATTTTGTCTTTCTACTTCCCTCCTTTCACAAACTCACTGTGCTAATTGTTGCAGTGATTTTGAACTCTAACATACAGTCTGTCTTAACATTTTTTTCTGGTAAGTAAATTGTGCACACTTACAGCCCTTTTACTGTTTGGTCATTGAGAATCTGAAATACTGATGCTTTCTGAATTTTTCCTCCCCCTTTAGGAGGTACATGGTAATTTATGTTGGAAAGGGTCCCAGGTAGCACATCGAAGAGAAAGAACTTTTGAAGTCCTCTGTTGACAATTTTGGAAAAAAAATCTCCTACCCAATTCTGGTTGCAGGTTATGGAAGGAAGCTAACTTAGTCTAGCCATCAATATACTCTAAACTTTCCTATAATTGTATTTAAAAGAACAGAGTTAAAATTCAGTGGCAATAAACCAAATCCTAAAAATACTCTTCTGAGCATTTCTCCTACAAGAACAGGCTGAGAGAGTTGGGGTTGTTCAGCGTGGAGCAGAGAAAGCTCTGGAGAGACCTTGTTGTAACCTTTCAGTACTTAAAAGGGACTTTAGAAAAATGGGGAGAAACTTCTAAGCAGAGCCTGTAGCAACAGGACAAGAGGTAATGGTTTTAAATTAAAGAAGGGTCAATTTAGACATAATGAAGTTTTTTACAAGGGTAGTGAAACACAGGAACAGGTTGCACAGAGAGGTGTTAGATGCTCACCCCTGAAGTGTTCAAGGTAAGGTTGGACAGGGCTCTGAACAACCTGACTGAGTTGAAGATGTCCCTGCTCACTGCAGGGGGATTGGACCTTTAAATGTCAATTCCAACAAAAATTATCCTATGATTATAAATATAGCTCAAAATATAAATAATAAATTGTAGGTCTATTATACAATCATTCTGCATCCTTACAGACATACCAGGAGTTCGTTTTATAGTGCTTATAAAAGGACATTTACTGCCTGGATGGGACTGGGCTGAATAAAACTGAGCAGTGTGACACCAGGTGTGCAGGCACAGCCCAGTGCCTGGGGCTTTTCTCCACTGACCACCACTCACACAGCTTTGATACCTTAATGCCCAGGCTCTGAAAGTTCAGTGTAAGACACATTATTAAATTTAATAGATTAGTACCCACACTGTGAAGGTCAAGCCACGCAGTTCCTTGATATCAAAAGATGACAAACATGATGCGCAAAGATCAGCTTCAGAAAGTTTTAGGTGAATTTAAGAGACAGAGGTCTGCAGAGGAAGACATCTGAAGATCTGTGGGAGTAAGTCTCTTTTTAGGAGCTCATGTATAAAGAGATGAGATTTTTACACCTTTGGATGAGGTAAAAACTAAATTTAGATTTCAAAAAAGCTTCTAAACTCCCATACTAATCCCTTGAAGGATGGGTTCAAGTTTACCTAATGCTGGCATTTCATTAAATACATGTTATTTTTGAAAAACACTTGTAGATGAGCTTTTGTGCTCAAAGGTTCACTTGATTTTCATTTGTTTTCCTCCAGAGAGATAGCTTGGTTTAAGAGAGGTTACTCTGCAACTCTGATAACCCTGTCTTACAGGAAACTCTTCCCAGATCTTGAAGGACAACCTGAACACTCCCAACTTCTAGCAAACTCAGGAGGATTGAATGCTAATTCTGCCAATTCTGCTTCTCAAAAAATGTTGAAAACCTCAAAGTAACACAACCTACAATTCCACCCAAGACAAATAAATGAGCATCCAGTTTGTCCCCCTCAATTTTTCAGAGTTGACATGGAATGGAAAACATACCCAAACTGATATAAAACATATGGCCAGGTGAAATGGACCAAAAGTTCATTTAATGTCACCAGCTATTAAATGCTGCATCTGTTAACTGGGTCTGGCAGTAAAAGGTACAGCAAAACAGACACCCATCACTGCCTGTACTTTCTCTGAAGTAGTCGGTTGGAAAAAAAATAAGGTTTCAGAAGAAGATCAGCTTCTGGGAGCACAGGATTTAATACTGAGAGTGAGAGGCTTCTTTCTGCACTTGACACCACACATTAGTTTGAGCAGTTTTATTTTTTCTCACTTTGCTCCCAAATAACTTATTGAACACATCAGCTTCACAGGTTTCCAGCTCAGAGATTTTTTAACATCTTCTCCTGCAACACTGTGCAATGCTCAATTCACTTTAAATATTTAAAAGCTGAAGAAAATGCATAAAATAAATAAAACCAAACCTCATATTACTAAAAAAACTTACTCTCTTCTATTATATCTACATTTTCTCTTGGGATATAAAGGAGTTATAACAAAGTCCTCTTGTGTTTACATATCCACACAACTTAAATCAACCTGTTGTTCAGTTCATATAAAAATCAATTTTAAAATAGTGGTTTTCCTTCATTTAAGAACTTATATTTCTAATTAAAAGCTAAATTTAAAAATAAACTAACAAAAAACCTCCAACAAAACCAACTCCTACATAGTATTTCAAAGAAAATCCCAGACGAAATTTTATGAAAGAAGAATCACTTTTTTGACCTGCTGACAGAATTATGGCAGAAATAGTGTATTTTTAACTTGACATACATTTAATCTCATCTTCCAGATGAGAAACAGAATTGTTTTTAACAGAAAGCATCCAAAACCAGAGGTATCAGTTGAAATAATTCTTTCAAAACACAGCTGAAAGATGGGTCTCTTCATGGGACTTCACAACACTGAAGTCCAAATTCCCATCTGTTCTGGACTATTTTTTTCCATGCTCCAAGGCACACTCCAAAATTTCAAGAGATCCAGAGAGAGGTCTTTAGAACTAAGCTAGAAGACTGAGAGGAGGTTCTGTGGTTCAGACGTTCAGGTATCTCCCAGCTCCCAAAACCTCCTGTCTGTGTAAGAATCTCTTGTCTGCAGATCACCGGGCTTACTTCCAGCAGTTCACTCTCACAACACAGACAGACATGGGAACGAGAACAACGCATGTGGTGAAGTTCACATGTTTAAATGCCACACTGTTTACCCAAAGGAGAAGTCTAAGTGTGGTAAACCCCTGCTTTTGAAATAAAAGCTACTTTTTTTATTATATTTAAAGTTAAGGCGACCCCTCTTAGGTGCAAAGAGGAGATTTATGCACAGCAATGTCTCTGCTCAGTGCAGATGAGACAGACCCATTCCTGAGCTGGGCTGGACGCACCAGAAGCGTCTCGGAGCCCCGGGACGGTGAAGGCAGCGGGCACTGAAAGCACCTCCTCAACACCCGGCTCCCCTCAGGCTTCTAAACACTGCACCAAGCAAAAGCCTCTCCGGCCAAACTCCGCTTAGGACTCTTCCTTCGCAAACTTTTTTACTCTTCTTTGGGAGGGGAGGGAGGCACGGAACACTGGAAGAAAAACTCACCCGTATCCTTCATCCACAGCAAGCCGAAGGGAAAGCAGCCACCCAAGTCTCCGGCAGACAGTGCCGAGCGGCGCTGGAGGAGCCTCGGTGCCCCGGGCCGCCCTGCGGGGCGGTGGTGGGCGGCAGCCGGCGCTCACTCTGCGCGGGATGCAGCGGCGGGCTGCCCCTGCCCACAGCCTTCTCCTCCTCCTCGCCTCCCCGATGGGCTGCGAGGACACCCAGCTCCGGGCAGAGTAAACAGATGGGTTTTACTAAATCAAAGAACGGGAGCGGCGAG
>VZRX01012919.1:212285-262193 GCA_013398075.1 Notiomystis cincta | reverse complement strand
GGCACCCAGCGCCCCGAGATCGGCACCCAACACCCCGAGATCGGCACTCAGAGCCCCGCGATCCGCCCCCAGCCCGGCTGCCCCTCCGGCACTCTTTTCACGTTTGCTGCTGGGAAACACTTTTTTGAGTTTTGTTAAGCAAGCAGGTATAAACACCTGCGCAGCAGCGGTCAGGAATGCAGTTTAAACACGTGTCAAAAGGTTTTGATTTGACAAAACCAAACGCAGACATATCCTGTGTGTGTAATTTATCAGTCATCTGCTTTGCCTGTGTTTTCCACAAATCTTTACATTTTAAGCATTTCCAGACTGAACAAACACTATGGTTACTGTGTGCTGAAACCAATGTTTTCAGAAATATGTGTGTGTATTGCAGAAATATCATATGGCTTGAAAAATTATGTAGTACTGTGTGTTTCTGTCACTACTACTGCCTACTACTATACTGCTCTGCTCTTTCTACAGGAGAAAAAAAATGTGCCCATGAGGAATTAATTACTGGATAGAACCACTGAGGGAAAAAATATTCTAGAGTATATTTTGTTCTGTAATATCTCTTAGGTCTGTTTTTTGCTGAATTTCCAATGAGTCATTTAATTTTGTAGATCACAGTTACAGCCTGTAAAGTGATCATCACAGCCATATTACTCCACCTAGATTTAACCTCTTATCTGATCACACTTGCAGCTTTTTCACCATCTCCGGCTTCAAGACAGACAAACTGATGCAGTCATTGTTATAGAAAAACAGTCCAGCAAAAAAAAGATGCTGTGAAGTTTATTCATAAAATCTTTCCCAGTGGAAGCCTAAGCAGACCTCATATGTATCATCTGTTGTATTAATAACAATATTTTTTTCCAAAACTCAGCCTAAGTAAAACTATTTCATTAAATAAAATAAGAATTTTTCTGCAGAAATAAATCAGGAAAACACCTAATGCCACAATTTTCAGAAAACACACTTTATCACAGTTTTGCTGTTTAGAATTCTACTGGAAACTAAGAACTGCTTCTCCTAGAATAAATAAAAAAATAATTTATTGTGCAAATGTCGCATTCAGAGGGAGAGCAGGAGTGCACCTCCTTTAAAGATGCCTAACTAAAATTAAAATTAAGAGTGCCCATTTTTTAAAATGTCATTTGTAAAATGTGTACCTCTGAAATTCTCCATTATGGCATCTAGTTACAAGAACAACCACAGTCACTAGTTGCACATAGTTATAATAATATTCAGCAGCATGAAAATATGTGGTGTTAAATTGAACTTCATTACTTGGTGAAAAGTCAGACGAAACTGCTGACTAAAAATATTCTAAAAAGTAATTTGAAAATCACTTACCTGCTGTGAACTTGGAAGAATTCAAGAAGTGGGTTGTAGCAGCAAAAAAACCCCTTGTCAGTACAAAACAATCATCAGGCAGTTTACATTCACTAAATCTCCTTTTGCTTCACAGATTCAGAGCAATCTGGCAGCATTACTAATTGCCAGGGTGTGTCAGTGAAGAGCTGCCATGCTCTGCATGGTGTCCATTTGGGTTGTAATTCTGACATCCTGGTGGTGCTTCAGAAATTAAGCAAGAGCGCTTTTTTTTCATTCCTAGTTTGGTTTAATTAAAAAAAAAAAAAAAGATAATTCCAGCATCTTCCATGAATTTCCTGCTTGCCTCTTGTTTCCAAACAAACCTTGTGAGTTTTAGTGAAGTCTCAAATCTCACACAGAAGAAGGAACAGCAAATTTTTCAAGTAGGGAACAGTACTGAGAACATCTGCTGTTGTGTTCACCTACATCTGTGGGACACCTGGGAAGTGAGAGTGTGTCCAGGTGTGAGTCATTTGAAAGCATGGAAGAGTTCTTTACTTTCTGATGTTCCTATGGGGATTGCTTTCAGTATCCTCATTTATAACCTCTCTAACTTTGCTCTTTGAGAAGGACCAGTCAGCCCAACTTAGCACTGAGGGTTACTTCTGCTCTGGTGTTCTAAAAAGAACAAAAAAAGGTTTCCCGACTCTTTCCTCCCTTTTACAAAGCAGACATGAGCCATCACAGCTCCACTGGCTCAGCACAGGGTGTGGGCAGTTCCTGGGCTCAGTGACAGGCTGTGCACACCCAGCATCCTGAAGAGTGGAGCTGCATTCCATGGTGTCGCCAAGTAGTTGCCGTGATAACATTGGAATAACTTTGTTTTGCATGACAGTAAAAAAATAAGGAGAAAACATATGGAAAGAGAGGGAAACTCTTTTTTTTCTTCCTGTCCACAGCTGCAAGCACTAATAATTCTTAAAACCCTTACTGTGATGGCATCTAACAAAGAAGCAAAACCAAAATATCCTCAGATTTATCACAATATTCCACAAGCTATGCCTAGGAAACCAACTCATTGATTGCTTATAAAGAATGGCAGCAGATGACAAATGCATTGGCCTGGATTACATATTTAGATGTTTTGGATGGCACAGATTCCACAGTTTGTGAGTTTGGAGAGAGAACAGTTGATTTGTGTCCAAGACTGAAATTGCTCATAATCTCCTTATTCTGCAGAAAGCATATGAAGACAAGACTGAAAGCAGCTACTAAAATTTAGAGTTATATATAAAAATACAGTCATTCCTGGCTTGGACTTAAGATAAGAACATGTTGCATCATAATAACTATTAAAAGATTTTGAAATGCTTTCAGAACAGTGTGCAAGAAGATAATTTTAATTTCATACAAACTAAGAGTGAATTTGTGAGTCAAAGCCAAGTTTCTTCACCTAAAAACAATTTTTAGGTTCAGTTACCCACACAGAGGTATCTACTGTGTTTTGAGACATCCTTGAAAATCCCATCAAGCATCTATTCCTCTTTTCCAAGAGGAGCTAAGCCAGAGGAGTGTGGGTCTCCAACATGTGGTCTAATGAAAGATATTATTTGTAATAGGGGCTAGAAGCTGTGTGCATAAGGCTTATCTAATTTTGCAAGTATATTATCTGGCCTGATAAAAGATGCTAGAAATTCTGTCTAGCAACTTTGCCTTCCCTGCCTTTTGACTATCACAGCAAGAGCAATGTGACCATTCAGTGAACCAGTTCTTTCAGCTCACATCTTATTTTGGGGGGATGATTTTTCATAGGCTTCTCTGAGGCTCTGAAATGCCTGCAAGAGCTTCTTTCTCATCTTTGGACTTCATCTGAATTTCTAAATCACAATCAGCTTGTATTTCATTTACCTAAAGCTTCTAAAGAGGCATCTAAATTGTGAGACAGAGAAGCATTTTGCAGAGTCTGGATGTGGACACCAGATCCCAGCTGCTCCCTGACTCCACAGTGTGTGAACTACAGTTGTGGTCATGTCCCCTCTTCTTTCTCTAACCAATTCCATTGCTCTCACCCTCAGTGTGGCAGAGGGACCCCAAAGTCCAGGTACCACACAGCATATCTAGATAGGACTAGAATGCTTGTCTTCATGGTAGCTTTCTTTCTGAAAGGGTTACAGGAAATGCAAACCATTCTATTCTTCCTGTAACTTTGCTTTGTCAGCTTCCTGGTCAACAGCCAGATGAATGTGAGTTGGCAGTGTTCCCAGCCAGGAAAGCCAATGGCACCTGGCCTGGATCAGCAATGGTGTGGCCAGCAGGACCAGGGCAGGGATTGTCTCCCTGTACTCAGCACTGGTGAGGCCTCACCTCAAATCCTGTGTTCAGTTCTGAGCCTCCACAAGAAGGACATTGAGGGGCTGGAGCCTGTCCAGGAAAGGGCAGTGGAGCTGGGGAAGGGTCAGGAGCACAAGTCCTGTGAGGAGCAGCTCAGGGAACTGGGGTTGTTTGGCCTGGAGAACAGGAGGCTCAGGGGAGACCTGATCACTCTCTACAACCACCTGGAAGGAGGCTGTGGTCGGGTGGGGATCGGCCTCTTCTCCCAGGCAACCAGAGGCAGGACAAGAAACAATGGTCTCATATTGTGCCAGGGAAAGTTTAAATTGGATGTTAGGGAAAAAAGGGTGAAAGACTTTGGAATAGGCTGCTCAGGAAGTGGTGGAATTACCATTCCTGGGAGCATTCAAGAGATGTGTGGATGTGGCACCTGGTGACATGGTTTAGTGGTGGATGTGGCAGTGCTGGGTTGGCTGTTGGATTTGATGATCTTAGAGGTCTTTTCCAACCTTAACAATTATATGATTCTATGAATAAATGCTTAGTAGAGAGTATTTTGAAGTGGCCAAAGAAGATTCTGTGCCTTTCTATTCACAACTCATGCCCAGGGTCTTCTGCCATCAGCACATAAGGCCACAGAAAAGCTCTCAGAAATCCAGACACAGCTGGAAGTTGCCCCAGAAGGCAGGAGGCTTCAGGTAACACAGATGTGTGCCTCACTTCACTAGTGTAATGGGGGATGCAGAAGGAACATCTTTCTTTGCTGCAGTAAAGGAGAAACTGAGGCAGCAAAAGGAACTTGTTCAGAAAGACAGAGTGAGAACTATGGAGGAAGCTCAGTTTGCTCTCAGGGCTTTACCCAAATTCCCTTACTTTTGTGCAAGATGGAAGCAAGTTCACATGACTGTTCTCCCTGGAGACCATGTGTTTCTCTGACCAGACAGAACAGTGCTGACCAGAGCCAGGCCAGGGATGGGAGAGCTTCACAGTCTGGTGTACAGCACAAGTTTCATCCTCCAAACCACTGGTGGCATCTCTCTTGCTTTCCCATGGAAGCCAAGAGAGGGCACAGCATGCATTGCTGACATTGGTTCTCAGAAGACAGATATTCAGTGCAGCTGTTGACTGAAGATAAAAGAGCAGAGAAAAAAAGATCAAAAGACTACAGAAGACAGGTCAGGCACTCTACATTTTTGCATTCTGCATATTTGCATTTGGCTGGGAGAGCCTTTCCCCAACAGACCCTTCAGATGTTCTCCATCCTGCCTCATTGCCAGCACATACCCTAGAAAAGCAGATTACAGGCACTTCTCTCTCCTTCCTTACTCTGTCAGCTCCATCATTACCAGCAGTCACACTGGAAAACAGGTGGGCCACAGCCTTGCCCAGAGGCACCTTCTGTTTCCTTGGTTGCCTGGGCACAATAAAGGTGGCTTGGAGACAAGAAGGATTTTGGAATGTTATTTTTGCAGTATGCCAAATAATAAAGACTAAAAATCGTCAAGATTCCCTTGGACAAAATGTCCTTTTTAAAGGCCTGGTTATTTAAGCCTTCAGTTTGCATTGCCCTGCTGGGGCACCACAACTTCAGATGTGTGTCTGAGTAAGCATGCAAGTGACAGAAACAGAGGGGAATATTTGTGATGTATATTTAACTCTTGCAAGCACATCTGTTCACAGTGTACACAGGAATTAATGCTAAACAGCACACAGCCTCCTTAACAGCCTCTACTGTGTCTGCTTCTTTACAGTGATGCTGTAACCCAGCAGTTCTTTTCATCAACCATGTCTGCTTCCAAATTCTTGTGTCAGTCCCTCTTGCACCTCCAGGAGCCCATCTCATCAAAGCCCAGGGGGCTGCAGAAGGCTGACACTGATCCAGTGCTCTTCACCCCTGCACCATTTTCTGATCTGATTTTTCTTTGAGGAAAGGTTTTCTCCTGAGCAACAGAAAAGGAACAAAACTTGTGAGTTTCCTGATTCTTGTTCAGAAACCACTGCTTGAGATGAGGAAGGCAAAGCACAACTTTTCTTCAGCTTTGTTCTGTCTGGCCACCCTGCCATCCACCAGTGGTTGAGACAACCAGGTACCACTCAGAGTTTGTCAGTAATTTGGTTGATTTGGGGCAGTTTGCTTTCTAGCATTACTTCCAGCTCAGCTAAAATCTCTTATCTCCCTACTTATAAGACCTGCCAGCAGGAATGTTAATAGAAAATACTGAGTAATTTGTCTGTCCAAGCTAGCATTGCACACTGATGTCAGATCTGCCACAGGGAGAAGGTAGAGTGCTGAGCTGTTTTGTATTTCTGGACATGCTCTTGCCACAGTGCTACATCTCAGTTTTCTTAGCAGCTGCTTAGCTGTTCCTTTGAATCAAAGATGGGGTTTTTTACAGTAGATTCATTTCATACTGGATGTGAGACTGGCTTCCTTCAACTGGCAGACTGTTTTCAGCAAAAGGAAGGAGGCAGGTGTAGAGCCCACCAAGATCAGAATTAGATGTACAGAAGAATAGACCAGGATGTAGAAAAGGATAGGAGGTCATCACTGAGGAGCATGAAATTACATGTATTGAAAGATTGGCAGGAGTCTTCAATTTGTTTCACAGCATGGAGGTTATCTGGGAGGTGGAAAATAATGTTTATGTAAGACTGGGAAACTCAGTGCTACCCTGTGGACACTTGCTCTTGCTCCTGGGCATTCTTGGTAGCAGCTTTTTGTAAGAGACACTGATTTGGGCACAGCCATCTGGGCCAGGCTGCTTCTGTAGCATCCTGAAACCCCTGATACCATCTTTTCACTGCTGAAGGAACCTGTGCTAATGCACTTAAAGCCAGTTCCATTATTCCCAACACTGATAAGGTGCATTTTACAGCAGACAGCTGCCCCCTTCCATTCCAGTAGGTTTTCTCACATGTAGAGGATGCTCTGGCTCTTTTAGGCTACAGACTCACAGACACCTTCCAAGCTGTCAGATCCAAGAGTATAAACCTGGCTTAAGATCCACACAAGATCTCAGCTCACAACTCCTCTGGCTTCTCCTGTATCTTGGTTTAGGAGGAGAACTGAGCACATAAATCAGCTGTTTGTCCTGAATTACCCCACCCATATCCCTGGGCTGGACACCCAGGAGCCACAAGGCAAGCAGTGATGGGCTGAGATGTGGCCTGAGGCATGACTGAGTAGTAATAGAGGGGGTGGGATAAAGGGCACAAAGGCTTTGGGATCTGTCCCTTAGAATTTAGCAGCTGCTGTTACTGCTTGTGTCCTAGGTGATATAAAGGGTCATGTCCAGGTTCAGGACTTAAATTGCTGTAGAGGTACAACTTTTGCCCTTATGTTCCTTGTGTACTCACTGATGAGTACTGTATTTTTTTTATCATGATTTCCTTAGTAGGAGGAGATGCTTATTATTGGGTTTCTTTCCTTTCTTTCCTCTCTTTCCTTTCTTTCCTTTCTTTCTTCTCTAGTGCCCAACTTAATTTGGTCCTGTGACAATCAATAATTTCATTTATAAAAGCTTTCACTTGTTTAAAGATGCTTTGAGCATGACACCAGTTAAAATTGACATGTGAAAAGTTCAGAAAAAGAACTTCAAAACTACTGGTTGTATATACTATGGTCTTTTTCTTTTTTAAAGCTAAATAAAGAAAAAATCAAATGATGTAAATCTGAAAGCCTCAGAATTTAAATGATTTTGAAGTAACTGTTGGTTTTAAAATGGAAAAATATGCAACAAGCCCAAGAGTGGATATACTCATTTCATTTATACACCTATAAAAAGAGACATTTTGTGTCATTCTGAGAATTTAATTAATATTTAAAAATCTGGCTAGGGACTCAAAATTGCTAGCTAGTAAATTTTCCCATATAAGTCAGGAGCAGAATCAATTTTTCTAAAGTGCTGGCCCATTCTTTCCTCTTTCTTAGCAATTGGTCCTGGAGGAGTAGTTTTTCCATCAACACATTCTGTTTTCTGGAGGATGAAAATTATTTCTATCCTTTTTAAAGCAAAGCACAGTCTGTCAAAGCACAGTAACAAGATTTCCAGTGCAACACACACTGAACTTCTTATGAGCTGCTATCTCAGAGAATTTAAAAAGAGTATTTTCTGCTCCACAATTGTAATTTTTCTGATCACTACTAATTCATGTACTTAGCCCTCTAACATATCCTTATGGGGAAAAGAAAAGGAAATCCTTATGGAAATCTTCCTCCCTTGCTTACAATTCCCTGCAGCAAAATGCTTCTCTGCTAGAAAAATGTGTCCTAGCTGGACCCAGATTTCATTCTTGTCAAAAATATAAGTGGAATTTGAAAATGTGTCTCTCATATGTCTTTTGGTTGCTTTACCTCCACATTTTTTTCCCTAGGGTCTCGCCCAAACTTTCATTTCCTTAGTCTTCCTCAAATTTTATAAGCCTGTTGTGATGATGGAGTGGGACTAAATCTCGACTTTCAACTTTCAGGATAAAATTTCAGTTTAACTTAATAAAAATAATTTTTTTCTCCCTGAAAGTTTAGCGGTAAAAATATAAAGTTGGTGGAAACAGAGGACAAAGATGGTTTTATTCTCAGAAGAATCAGATTGTCCCACAAAATTATCAACTCCATGATGTTTTGTATCACTCAGGAAAAGCAATGTTTGTCATATTTCTGAATCACTTATCTGTGATAGCTTTGTCTGTGAAAATATTCTGAGCAGTGAAACTGATGGTATCTTTATTTTTATTACATTAAAAATCAGTTTTAATTGGTCAATGCTAAGCATGCTTTTTGTTCCATGAGAAATTGAGAGAGCTGCCATTTCTTTGATTCCAAAATTAGAAATCTACAGTCTCCCACAATTTCATTAATCTATAAAATTAACATTAGCTTTCATTCTTCATGAAAAATATATCTATGCATCAAGTTCATCTTTTGACATAAATTGTCCATCCATGTTTGCCCACACAGTTCACAAATATCTCTCAGATGTAACCAAGGCATAATTTGTGCTTAATTTACAGAAAAAAAATAATTAATAACAATTTTACAGGTCTTTCAGAGTGTTACACATTCAGAAGCATGTTTTAAGCAGGCATCATTTGTAAAATATTTATTTGCTTCCTATTTCCCCTTATATCTATCTGTAGAGCAAGGTTCTGCAGCAGATGTAATCACGCTGCCAACAGGAGCAGCCATGTTACGTAAGACCAAGGTTTCTTACGAAATTCAGTGGATTTTTTAGCAAGAGGACAGCTGTATTTTCTTGGCATTAGTGATTACAAATCCCTAAGAGAATACTTTGGAGGCTTTACAACAATCCTGGCCAAAAACATAATTGAATGAGATCGACATTTGCATTCTGCAAAAACCAATTTGCAGAATACTTGTCATGTTCCATAGTTAGCATCACCACATTCTGGAAACAAGAACAGACATCTCAGTTAAATGTTTGCTAAGCCTGTGTTGTAACTTTAACAATTACCAGCAAATCCACAGCAGAACTGGCTGGCTGAGGAAACCAGCCATGAGAACACCTGTGTGTAAACACCGCGTGAAATGCCCAATGTTTCCTTCCTTGCCTCCTCAGTGACCCAGTGGAAGGCCAGGACACACATCCCTTGCACTGGGAGCTGCTGCAAGGTGGGATGGCAGGATTGCTCTGATGTTTCTGGATGTGTCCTCAGACACAAGTTCCTCTCCTAGTCCAGAGTGATGGCCCAGACTGCAAACATTAATGGGTACTCAAGCACTCAGTGAGGTTTCTGAAAGTCAGCTCTGCTTATGTCACTCACTTTCTTGAGCTCTGCCTGTGATGGATCTCAGCTCCTGTCAGTCGATGGGCTGTAGAGATTTGGGAGAATTGGGCTGTGCAAGAGACAGGTCAACAACTGTGCCAGCCACCACAGCTTCTGCCATTCATTTCAGTTACATGGCCTGAGTGCAGCAGAGCACTAAAATGTTGGTGTCTTTGGACTTTGAGCATCAAAGAGAATGGATTTCTTTGGGGTTTGATTGAGATTCATTCTCCCAGAACTGAGTTTATCTCCTCTTTCTGATTAGAAACTGAGTTGTGCTAAGGGAGGAAAATGGGATTGGGCTCTTGGGCTTGAAGGAAGAGCAGCTTCTCTCAGCCAGGTTTCTGCCAGGAATATGGAAGCACATCACAATATTTATTTCCTCCTGGAATAGGGCATTTCTTGGATATAGCTACTCTTATGGGTTGAGAGGGTTGTCAGCATCTCTTGCTGACTTATAGATTCAGTGATAGGAAAGGTAAACTTTAGCCTTTATGATCAAGATTAGACTATGTTTGGTAAAAATATGAACAAGACAAATATATACCTGTGGAATAATACCTTTATAAATCTAAACTATATGTATTTTCAATTAGTACATTTTCTAGATGGGTGTTATTTTGAGTCTCAAAATATATCAACCTACCTTACAGGATCCCTGAATTATCCTCATCAGTGATAATTTTCCAAAGCCTGATGCATTCAACACTAGCAAACTAAATTCTACAAAAGCCTTGAATACAGGTATATGCATGCAGGAATAATCCTTAACCTAATGAGCAATGATCCTTGCAAAGCACAGGCTTTAGTTTTTCTGACAGAGAGAGTCCCTTGACAGTATTAGAATGTAAAAGGAGAGTTGAGAAATATTTATATGCTGGGCAGGTTTTAACTGCTGCTGGGTGTACAACTGGCAATTATATTTTAACAAAATGTGGACAATTACATTTTTTTTCCTATTCACTCCTGTGCAAAAGGATAACAAATATTTGAATGGTAGTGCTTAAACATCACCTGGATTTATGGATTATTGTGTTCTGAAAATATATTTTTGCTAAGCATGCTACAGATCTCTGAGAGAGAGAAGCAACATAGTGCAGAGTGGAAAAGCCTGACTTAACATAAAAGAAATTAATGTTGGATTCCAGAATGTAAGGAGAGAAAACACATTTTTCCTTGTATCCTAGGGTTTTCTGCCATTAGATGAATTCTCCTGTGAACCCATTCCCCCACCCTCATTCTTTGGTTTTGTTGATGGGGTTTTCTTTTGGGTTGTTTATTCAGGTATTTTTCATCAACTGGAAACAGACCACTTTTTGTTCAGCACCGACAGAGTTACAGTCCATGAGAGAGGACAAGGATGATGGGTTATGGCTGATAACAATACCCTTGGGAGCAACTTCTGCCGAAGTAGCAATGGTTTCTTTTCTTTCTGAAGGTAAAATCTCGTCACAAGTTTTCCACCTGTTCCTGTCGAGTGCAGCCAAAAGATGGCAGCATTTTATTCAGCATCGAGGTGTGAGCCTTGGGATTAATCACAGGCTGCAGCTCAACACCCTTTCTGAGAGAAGGAAAAAAGTGCAGCTTCTAATGGAGTAAAGAGAATTTCGTTATAATCCTTGCTGAATATTAACTGTACCAAAATGTGCTTATACCGTAAGTAAGAATAATTGCTATTGTATTTTTTCACTAATTTAACTTAAAACTGTTTAACTACTGTTTTGAGAGATTTGAATCAGATTTATTTTCCACACACTTTTGTGTTTCACATCAATTCACAGCCGTAGTCAGTCTTGAAATTCAGTCTGTTAAGTCTGGACACATGAAAAGAGGGATATGGAAAATTTTGACAACTCCATAGGAGTTTTCTCTGCAGTGAAACCTATATAGACTTTTCTTTTTGTTTGTTTAATTATCACTTCCAGCAAACTTTCCATTCCCACGAGATGCAGATCAGCATTATTTCAGTCACAGAAATGTAGAATAGTGAGGCCAGTAGAGTTATCCAGCTTCCTAACTTCTCTTGGAACCCTTTTCTTGGATATCTGCATACATTTTTCCAAATTTTCCAAATTCCATAAAACACTCCTGCAGGTGTGAAACACATTTGAAAGTGTGTCACCCAGCCTGAAGTGACTCATGATGTACTGGATGTCTACATAAGTGCCTTTGATTCTGGACCACATTACAAAGGGAGTTCAAAACCTTGCAACTAGCTTTGCAAAATAGCTTAGCTGACACTGTTAAACAAATCAGGTTGTTTATATCTTAATTTGTAAAAAAAATGAAGTGTTTTTTTTTCTCCCAGGTTTCCCCTCTTCCCCCACAAGTTTATCAACACTAATGGTTTTGCTGAAGTCCTTGCAGTTACTTTCCAGAGGATATCTTGCAACCTCATGTAGGCAAACCAGCTAATGAATGCCTGGAATACACACACTTCATTGGTATACCTGGATTTAAGGGTATTAGTCTGCAGTAGCTGGAACACTGCTGACACTTTGTCTTAAAACTTTTCAGAGTCACTTGGCTAATTCAGATGAAGAAAACATTCTTCTTGGCTCTTTGCCTTGAGGCTCAAAAATCTTCCTGGACACTGATTGACATTTTGAGGCCTACCAGACTAATTAGGAGGGCTGAAATTTCAATTTGTAAATGCAGCCCTGGTGTTGTGTGCTGAATGCTTCATCTCTGATGCCTGGTAGATGTCTGCACTTGTTGATGTTGGATCAGTGCCCCAGTGCCAGCTCTCAGCATGTGTGAGCACATGCCTGCACTTGCAGCAATGGCACTCAGATGAAAACTGTCCAAGCAGCCTGGAACTCATAGATTATCCATTACCATCACAACAGAGTCCCAACAGGGACCGTGGGCAACAAGTTGTCACCAGCACCATGCAGTAAATCTTTTTATTTGCTGGTTTTCATCATCTTTTAGCACTAGGAAGAGAAATGCTTTCAGCTCAAAACAAATGGCAGGCTGTTTTGCACTGGACAACAAAATTATTGCATGGAAATTTAAAGATTTTCAGCTGATCCAGACAGAGTGTGAGAGACCAGCCAAAGTTACTTGCACTAACAAGCAATGGGTTTCAAGCTTTTCAGGAAATCATTTTGTAAGATGCTACAAAAATAAGACACTCTACCAAAAAGGTTCTTTGTACTTTATTGATGGCAGAACTTTATTAAAAATGATCACTGTGTGTATGAGGCTTCTTGACCCCTATTATCTGTAAAACTTGCTCTAGTTTACATGATCATTTCATCTTTGCTATAGAGAAACTGAAAATATTCAAGGCAGGGAGGACCAATGGTGTGAACAATCACTGTCCTGAGGAGCAGAAAAAATTAAGGGGACAAAAAGAGAATAAAATCACTTGTTCACAGAGCTTTGGCCCTGTGAGGTTAAGCAGTCAAACCCTGGGCTGCTGAGGGGATGCCAGGGAAAATAAGCAATGTTATGAATTCCAGAAGGGTTAATAAATCAAACTCAAGCAAAGAGAAGTTAGAAAGTTTTCTAAGCTATCCATTGCTTTTAGCTTGGTTATTTTTAACTGTAATGTAAATCTGAGAGTAGTTGTGTCTGTTAGTGACACTGAAATAACAATCTCAGTGGAAATAAAGTCCTGGCACATGGAATGAGTTAATCCACTTGAACACAATGCTCAACATAGAAAATACTGTCTAGAGATTTATTTATGGGCAGTGAGCATAAAGAGTCTGTCCATTTGGCCAGCCAGAGCCTCCAGTGGGAATGGAGGTGAAGCTGAACATCAGGGTCACCAGATCTACAGCCACAAATGGTCAGAAAGAAAGCAAAGCTCTGGATACACTTCTTTCTGCCAAGCAAAAGAAACACATTATTCTTTCTGAAGACTGGAGAACTGTTCTTCTCCACTGCAGTTTTTTTTCTATTTGTAACCTAATTCCAGCCTTTCCTGAATATGAATCACACCAGAGTTGATGGGGAACACATACATTCTTGATACAATTTGACCCAAGGTATCTACATACACTGTTATTGGGAGTCTTCCCCAAGGATCTGTTGGCATGGCAGCAACCTGAGAAGCTAAAAAATGGAAAATAAAGTTATTCTGAAACATTTTTGTGTGTCACAGTCTTGTATATATATATATATCTACTGAGTTCTATCGTTTTGATTTGGACCCAAAGTCTAAAAAAATGCCACCTATCAAAAAACACTTGGCATTTTTACCTGACACCAAAGCAACTGGACAGAAAAATGAAAGAACTAGCTTCTCCTTTCCCAGTTTTCATGTCACTCAGATGTTGATTTAAGGACCTGATTTTCTTCCATATGGAGAAAGAAACTAGGCTGATGCACTTTTTCTCATTCCCAATGTTTTAAAATATATGTTTCAATGGGTCATTTTGTGACAAGCACTTTGATTTTATAAATACCTATATATGGCCTGAGAACTACTGCAGAGAACTGACAGACAGCTCCAAAAATCCATGAAACTCAGTAGATTTAATCCAAGATTTTCAATGCCTACATAGTTTGTTCCTCATTTGCAGCCTGTTACACATGAAGTGTTGTCTTTTCCCCACTAGAACAAAAAGCAAGCCATCTTTTATTTGTGTGAAATCAGGGTACAGGGAGCTGTGGGCATTACAAAATTTCACTGTCCATTCTACTTCTCCATTACTTCACCACTAATTATATTGGACTACCAAAGAAAGAGGTGTTAAAATTCCACCTCAAAGTTCTACTGACTTCATTAGCAGCCTGAATATCCATCAAGGACAAGATTTCCAAGATTTCCATTTATCTTGAAGAATAATAGCTGCTTTCTCTTGGTCTTCTCAAGAGGACTGACAGAAGAATGTCTGCAGTTTCTAATAAAAAGTGAAAGGGTACTGCTCCAGTTAAGTGGCTGAGAAATAAAAGCTAGTAAAAACCTACCACAGATTGCTAAATTCCATCTGATTAGCAAGAGATTACATTTTCTTTTGCTGTCTCTCTGCATTTAGCTTTCCTCACAGTATTTGCATTAGCAGTGCAGCCAAAATGGGCACTTAACCAAATTACATGGTTTCAGTCATACATTTCTATTAAGAACTTTCTATAAATTAGTCAGATGTGCTCTTGATGATTTTGTGTGACTCCAGCTGCTAATTAAAAGTGGTGGTGGTGGCCAGCAGAGCAGGGTGAGCTCACGTCTCCTGCAACAATCGATATTCTCCTCCAGAAGCACTGTGTCCCTCCAAGCCTCTGCTGGAGTCTTTGCCACCTCTTCCATTGAACTGGATGGGGGCAATCCAGTGTGCTTTAAAAAAAACAGAGTTTCCATCGAAACAAAGGCTTGGCAGGACTTAGACTGCAACAGCCAAATGCATGAATCTGAGGCCTTTACTTTATGTCTACCAAAACCAGAAGGTTTCCAACCTTGTGTTTGATGGGAGGTTTCTCAAGCCCTCTCTGGCTCTGTTCCTGCCTCCATGCAGAGTGGTGCCTGTCCAGCAGTGAGAGGCTCACACGGGCTGGTGTCACAGGAGATTGCAGTCCCTGCACAGAGTGCAGCAGAGAGCAGGGCAGAGACTCCAAGCTGCTTCTCACAGCAGCTGCCCTGTCACAGCCTGGGCAGCATCACTGAGCCAGTCAGCCCTGCTCACTCCTCACTGCAATGGACACATTCCCATGGAAGTCCCTTTTGCCTCAGAACAAGAGAGTTGTTCTCATCTGAACAAATTCAGCTGGGAGGAGCCCTCATCCAAGCTGGAACTGTCCCTGGATTCCTGGATTTGTCCTTGAGGGCTTCTTTTCCATTTACATTGAATGGAGCACTGTTTTTAAAAAAAGCAGAATCTCGAACCACTCCTCCATGAAATGTGCACTCCTCAAGTACTTTCTCTTCACATGCCATGCTCCCTGTGTTCCCTCTGCACCGAGGCAGAGTTCCAGTGGGAAGGTGGAGGTGTGTGGTGTGGTAGTTGTTGCCACCTTCCTTGGCAGTAGAGGTCTCAACTTCAGTGTTAAACTGGAGTTTTCACACCGTCCCTGTGATGCCTTTTTTGCTAAATAAACACCACTGAATGAGCTCATGCCAGAAGCAGGTGAAAAATGTTCCTAGATCTGTATTTCCCCTTTTTCTTGCATGAGCTGTAGCTGCTGCATCTGCCAGAGGCACACTGGCCTGCTTTCATGTCATTTCATGCCCAGCTGGCAGGGTCACCTATTTGGCAGCATCCTGCCTCTGTGAAAAAGCAGGTCCTGCCAGGTGCTCTCCTGTATGCTTGGTGCTCACTCCAAGGCACAGTGCAGAAACATGTGCTGCTGATCACAAACCTCCACACCTCTGGCATCATATGGACATTCAGAATATGGATAATTCATTCTGAATACTGGGCAAAGAAAAAAGGGGTACCAGCACTTTCTCTTTTCTAAATTTGGAAAGAAAATTTTAGACATTCCTCAGCTCCTACAAGTGACAGCAATAGGTGCCTGAGTGCTGGAGGTTTGTGTTTGTGTTCCATTTCACATCAGGGGTGTGCTTTTGGGGGAATTATCCCAAATGTCACTATTTAACTGTACTTCAGTTTGAATTTTAGAGGGATCTCTCTTGCAGATGACAGGAAACCAAAAGACACACAGCCAGAGCATATCTAGCATGCCTAGTCCTCAATAGCCCCCCAAAAATGCAAATGGTGTGTAAATGAGGTACTCAAACCCAGCTGTTTCATTCTACAGGAATCTTCTCATTGCTCTCACTAACACAAAGCCAAAGCTGAGTGCTCCCAGCCCTGACTGGGCACCCAAAGTGTCTTCAGCCACAGCAGAGCTCAACCTTTCCCACCAGGCAGCTCTGTCTCTTTCTGTGGGTGAAACAGATACCTCGCACCTGGTTCTGCTGGAGCTAACCCTGCATAAAGAGCAAGTATAGCATTTAAAAGAAGCATAAAAATAAATGTTACAAATGCCTTCATGCTGAAAAACTGGAAAATTCCCAAATCAAGAAAATGCTTTGTATGGAAAACAACCTTTGCAGGAACCAGTGGTCCTATACACACTGTGCTTTAGCAGCCACAGTTTTGTCCATAAGCTAAGTTTTGGGATTTTTCATGATGAAACAGAAGAGGCAAAATTTAGGAATCCTGTTTGGTCTTTACATTTCCAGTTTATCTTAATCTAAAGAGCAAATATCATAGCTACTTGTTGAAATAATATATGCTAAACCTTTTTGCTCAAAACCAGTAAAAAAACATGCGTATTTGAAAATCTGATAGACTGTAGACATTTTTTCTCTTCTATGTTGGAACCAAAAGAATGTGTTGGTTCAGGGTTTTTTAACAAGTGCAATACAATAGTACTGTTAATTTCTTCTGTCTAAAACAAGCCACCCTTAATTGAGTCATAAAATTTTCCCACTAAACTGTGGGAAACCATTTAGAACATAAAATGATAAATAATGCTGTAAAGACAAAGAAAATCAATTACCAGTGCCAGGACCATCTGAAAATATCGTTCTGGAATGACTCAACAACCTAATAGGTTCCATTTTCTGCTTCCCTCAGAAAACCTATTATTTCAGCTTCTCTCATAATGTGGTATAACTCAATCTTCAAACTGTTTGTTTTGACCCTTTTAAAAGGCTGAATAGACTTTAGAACTAGCCATCTGTGCATTTGATCTTATGCCAGCTTTCCTCTTTTGCATAAGTGTTTCATCTTCCCATAATGTCCACCCCACTGAAGCCGTTTAACAGAGGAGTTGTATCCTTCCTCAGCCTTCTCTTCACTATATAAACTCCAGATATCTATCCTTCACTGGTATTTATCCTGAACTCTGGATGCATTCATGGACTGCTGTGCCCCACCTAATACATCTCTCAGCTGGCACTATCACCCTTGTCAGATTAATTTCTGCTGTGTTCTTTTGCCATAACATCTTTCCAAGAGTTTCGAAGTTTTCATATTAAACAACAAGTATTGGCATGATAGCTTTGATATCTCACTTCTGTTCACCTTCCTGGCACCACCTGGAGGTGGAATATGGCTGCAGGCATGGATGGGAATGGGAATGACACAGAACTGATATCTGAAATGAGACCAGGAGAGCACACAGAGCTCCTGAAGTTCTGTGAACTCTCATCTCCTGTGAGAAACGTGTGAACACACATATTCTGTTCAAAAGGGATGAACAGAAGGCTTTTTTGCCATTTACCTCTGTCAATATGAACTTAATGCTTCAAACGTGCAATAAAAATGTGTCTGCTCTGTAAAGCACAAAAAAATTTACCAGGATCATGTAAATAAGAGCAGTGATAACAGATGCATAAATAAACATGATATTATAGCATTCAATTTTCATTTGGCAGCTATCTCAAAAGCTGTTCCTGTGGGAAAGTTATCACACATAACAAGTCTTTACTAACCCATATAAATAAATTTGTCTGGTTCCTAATTGCCTTGTTACTGATGTAAGTTGGAAAACTGCCATCTCAGAGAGCAGACTTGGGCTCTCAGCACCATTACAAAGTTTCTGGCTTTGAACTGAGGTGTGTGATGGCTCTTGAAGTCAGAGTCCATCCATGCACAGACCAACAGAAGGGGTTTGATGCCTGAAATTCACAGCAAGTCCCCTTCTGATTGTCATATTTCACCAAAAAATCCTCCAGTTTTCTCTATCATGTGATGGTGAATTCTCTCAGATGAATACATACACATGAAATTGAGTGCATTTTTCCCATTAGCTGTCTCTGTTTAGAGTATTATGTGGCTTTCTTCAAGACAATGCAAATTGGTGTTGCAAACGCAACATCAAAAGATTCAACTGCAATAAACATGCCAACAGTTTCAAACAATCATATAAACAATGTGAGAACAGTGTAGAAAAGTGAGAAAAAGTAATAAGTGTAGAAAAGTGAGAAAAAGTAATAAGTATAGAAAAAACCTGTCATGACTTCTTTGTACTTGTATCATTTGTGGTCAGATTTTACAGTTTTTGTGGTTTTCCCAACAGTAAGCATTGTAGAAGAGAATCTGTAGGAATGACCTTACAAGGTGTGAAAAACTGAAATATTCAGGCTTTTGTCTCCTTGAGAAAGCAGGGAAAGGAACAGGAAAACAACTGTGTTTTCTTGGTAGAAAGGCATAGGGGATGCATGAAACTGCAGCTTATGGGTTCTAATGAGACAGTATACACTTCAGCATATAGGAGATGAGACTGGAGAAGAGATTGCTTGAAATCCATCTAAGAGAACTATAAAAGCCTGGAGCCAGAAAGAGAGAGGAGATCGTAGTCATCTCCTGTTATCTAAACAGGTAAGCTGCATATGCATCTGGTTTTGAGCAGTGAAAAACAAAGCCAGGACCTGAGTTGAGAAAGATTGCAGAGTTTGACACAAACATGCACCAGTCATTATTCAGGATCTCACATTAAGGACACAACTCCACTTCAGAGAGAGCTGAGTGAGGCTGGAGCTTTGGGAAGCTTTATTACAGAAACATAGTCAGGAAGCTACTTGGAGCCCTGCCTCATGAGATTACCTTTGCAGCACCTTGTACAAACAAGCAGGAAGCCTCAAAATGTGAAGTGGCAAAAAAGGGAAAACAGACACTTTCAGGAAATAATAATTCATAATGAGTTCAGGAATAATGTAAAACTATTTTACCATTTTTAATAATTTCTTGTCACTCAATGTTCTCATTATTGTGCTCTTCTTTTCTCTCCACTTCTCTCTTCACTGAATGAGCTTATTGGGAAGGGCAGTAAAAGCTAGTGGATACTCTTATTTTGTCATCTGCTAGAACAAAGCCAGTATATTAAATCTTATGAAAGATAAGTTCAGTCATTGCTGTCACCTGTTACAAAGAAGTTCCTGCATGGTTTTTCTTTCTAAATTAAGAGGAGTGCATAGAAGAAAGAGTGCAAGACAAAAAAATACAGAGATAATTCCAGAAATGTAAAATAAATAGTAAAAGCCTATCAAACATTCTTAAATTCACAGAATACTCTTTGTCAAGCATAAAAAAGTCATACTTTGTAATTCATCTGGATCTTATGCCCTAAGGAATCTATGTTCAGCTGAAATAAAAACAGATGCTAAGTCAAATATAAACACTGGCATGAAAAGCACATGTTCTAAAAGCTGATTCTCTCCTTTGCTTCTCCTTTAAGTAGTGTAGCTGAGACCACAAGGGGCTCAGATTGAACATAAGTATATTGGCTATTTATGCTCAGCTTGTCCTATGGTGTTCTCTACTCTGGCTACATTGCTTGTGGCACTTAAAAATCATCCCTTTAATTTAGTAGTTTGGGGTTAGCATGATAATCTACATGAGAGCAGCCAGATAAGGTGGCACACCTCATTTGAGGAAAACTGTTTTGGGGAAGTCTAAGAAAATGTCTTACAGGTAATCCTGCCAAGCTCAGTAAAGCATCTTGAGAACCTGGCTGGTGCAAAGGCATGTGCCCAGCTGGCTGAGAGAACTCATCGTGGCAGTGGGGCTGGCTGAAGTTTGGCTGCTGCCCAGTTACACTTTGTAATTTGTAATGTTGTGAGTCAGTCACACAGAGGGTAGATGCTGCATCCAAAGCTGTGGCAGCTGTTAGAAACAAAGCCTGGGATGAATTTCTCTAGGTCTGTCACCTGCTATGATAAATTCAAGGCAGCTGAACCTGCACACATTCACTTGCAAGTGACAGCTGACATTTCCTAACACTATTACATGGAAAAACCATGACAGATGGACAATCTTGTCAGGAGCAGCATTTGCTCATTTGTTTTCTCTGCTACTGCACTGAAATTCAAGATGACTTAAAAAATAGCTGTATTAAAAATGTGCAAGCTGCAAAGCTGAACACTTCAGAACTTTCTAAAGTGTCCTTATGGCTCCTTCTACATATGAACCACTATAAATCTTTAATTACATGCTCACACACTGTTTTGCACTGAACCTTGTGTTGGGCAGTCACTGGATATTCAGTGTTTCTCCTTCTGTCATTCAGAGGGACCTAGTTTAGCACATTTCACCCAAACAGAACACAGAAAATTGTGCTTGATGAACCTGTGATGTTCCCACCATTGTCACTGAGTGTGACTGAGAATGACATAAGTCTTAACCTTGTTTCAATGATCCTTTTCCTTATTTAAGTATTCCTTATTTAAAATGGGGGAAATGAGCTACAAGGCAGAGTGACCAAAGCTGGCAAGTGTCCATCCACTGTAAGAGTCCAACTTGAGAATGATCCTTTTTCATAATATTTTATTATCAAGCACAACCCACCCTTTCACCCCTCACTGGTGAATGGTACTGCTGGTAAAGTTAATGTGTCCTATGTGCTGTGGTTCCCAGGACATTTCAATTATGCTTTCTGAGGTTGGCTTAATGTATTATCTTATTAATGTCAAACTGCTTGTCAATAGCACTTAGAAGTTTCCACTTCTGTAATTCATTTAAGAGTCTTCCCAACAGTGCTTTACACAAGGTCTGCATCACCTCCCTCTTCAGAAGTTGATGTCTTAATGGCATCTTCTGTGAAGGGCTAAGAAATAAATGTAGACTGACTTTTCATGGCTGTCACCTTCCAGAATGGCAGCAAGGAAAAGCAAGCACAGTATACTTCTTTTTCACTTCCTGTGCCAGATCTGCTATGGAGATGTGTAATCCCAAAATGTCAGAGTCTTGTTTTGACAGTACAAAATGTTTTCATGGGGTGCTTTTCCACATGTTCACAATTAATCTTAACTGAAATTTAGAATTTCTGTTTTGGAAATTCTGACAATGAAAATGAAATATAATCTGAATGTTAGCCAACATTTTAAACTTAAATGGCTAAAAATTTTCTCTTACCCACATATGGTAGGACACTCTCATGGAAGAAAACATGCTGAGCATTGTGAAGCACAGCTTCTTCTGAAGACAGAATTCTTCCTTTTACATTCCTCCAGAGCATGCTGCCTGAAGTACCAACATTTTCCATGCTGTCTCCCATGAGAGAGGAGAGACCATGGTATAAAGTCCAGAACTGAGCCTCCCAGAAGCTGGCCTTCTAAGCACAGCTTCCCAAAGGAGATGTGGTTCCTCTTCTACTCAGCCTCAAACACCTGGAGGTGGAGATCATTTATTCAAACATAGTATTGTATTTTAACTTTCCTGCTAGAATCATGAAGCATTTTACAAAGATACTTTAGCCCTACTATAATCTCCTCAATTTAGCATTTTCTACCAATTAATTTCAAAGGAAATTACCCTCCTGTTGTTAATATTTATTATTTTTCATTTGCATGTTTCTCTCTCATGTTTTTTCTTGTAAAAAACTCTAGTATAGTACCCTTTCTCAATCCCCCAAGAAACTCTGAGTATATCTGTTTTTCCCATTCCTTTCCTTCCCTGTTTCTGCATACCAAAGCCTGTGAGCCTTTGAATGAAATAATATTCCACACTTCTGTGTCTCATTCAGAGCGATTTTCACAGTATTTAATGTGGAGATCTACTACTCTTAAAAGAGAAAGCCCTAACTAGGAAATAGTTGTCAAAACCCCCACCTTTTCCTGTCCAGAAGGCAGCACTCTGGAGCTGTCTTTGCAGGTATTTTTACAACTTCTAACAAAGGACTGTATGGGTACAACCCCATAGGAGTGTTCCCTAAAACTTTAACTTATCTTAACTTGGACTATGCTTAAATTAATTAAGCTGAAGATAGCTTCAATGTTTAAAAAGCTTAAGGACCCCAGGAGGGTCAGTGGCATCACAGTGTTCATTTGTGCCCTGACTCTGATCAAGAAATGGGACTTCTAAACCTGTGAACACTGATCACCTTATTTTCTTCTTTACTGTCTCAGCATCAGGGAACAGTATTAGCAGTTTTGCACCTTTTTTTCTTTTTTTGAGTGAAAACCAGAGATTTGGACAAATTACTGGAGTCTGTGGGGCATGGCTTCAAGCTAGTTGGCTAGAAGAAAAGTCAAGCAACAGCTAGCAAGTGGTCATTTTATTTTTCATTGTGTAGTACTGACTGGGGGAAAAGCTATAAGAATTATGCCAGTAAACATAAAGGGACAAGGGAAAACATTACCAAGAATCTCTTCTTCAATATTAAAAAGAGAAGAATGTTATCTATCCATTTGCTAGGCAAACAAAGCCTTAATATGAGTTGTCAGGATCACAGTCCATGAGGGCAGAAGGTGTACCATGGAGTAATGGAATGGAGGTGTAAAAGGGAGATTGACAAACTGGACAAGAAGGTGAGAACTGGAGTATTATACCAGTCCCAGTGAGAGAACTGGGCACCTACAGAGGTTAAATGGGGAATGGGAAAAGCTGGGACTGCAAACGAGGGAGAAGAGGTGAGGAATAGCAGTGTAGAGGGGCTGAAGAGAAGACATCAGGAAGAGCAGAGACTGACTGAGACAACAGTGCAGACAAGGACACAGAAGGAGCTGAGATAGCTTCTGGGGGTGTTGGTGAAAGGAAGAAAGAATAAAACAAGAAAATGTGTGTGTAAGACAGAGGGGGCAGAAAGGGCCTGAGAAGTGATAGGAGCTGAAAGAGAACTGGCTACAGGAGGGCACAACAGCTGGGAGGAGTAGAGGAGAGGAGCTAGAGGAAATAAGACTGGAGCTGGATGGATAAGAAGAGCAGTCTGGTCAGGGGAAGAGAAGGATGGTGGAAAGGAATCAGCAGAGGAATACCTGGATAACAGAGCACCACCAGGTATATTCTAGAGCTGGGCTGTGACAGAGCATGTCCTGTCTCCTCTCTGGTGAGTGCATGTGGACTGCCTTCACTGAAAACCAAGATGTGATGGACAAATCAGGGCAAAGCCATGTCCAGCAGGAGGCTACACCTCAGCTGGGTGACCTCCTGGATCCAGGCATTTGGAAATATTCCAAGATCCACAGTTTAAATGCAGCCTCTCTAAGTTCAAATGGCCAAAGTCCCTGTTGTCAATCTGAAGGCTAAAAATTCTACTCACAGGTGAGTAGAAAAACTTGGTAGAAAGAGTTAAAATATACTGATTGTTTTCTGAGAACCTGCTTGTTGTGACAGTCAAATATCTTCATGTAACCTAACCTTGCAACAAACTGGATGTCACTCGTGCAAACTCATTTTGAGTCCCTTGTACTGTGAACAAAATCTTAACAATTTATTATGGTAAATGTTCATATCATAACTATGGAAATTGTGTGGTGCATTCATAGTGATGAGGTTTCACAGTGCTCAGTTCAGCCAGATCTAAAGGGCTGGCATTTCTGAGTGCAATTTTCTATTTAGTTTGCTTTTAAACACAGAATTCAGCTACGCCTCAGTACATCAGCTTGGAAGAACAAAGGCATGAGTTCACAGCACCCAAATTGTATTGTTAAACTGCTGTCTAGCTACCTTTGTTTAAAACTGAAAGTGGAACATGGTTTTAAAGGATCAGTAGGTTTAGTGAATAATTTGAAACTCAGTGTGATAAGAAGCTCTAAAAGGAACACATTATTCCAGCTACTTGGAGCACAGTCAACAACACTCCTGAGTGCTCCTCACAGGAACTCATAATCATAGAGCACAAAAAACCACCCAGGTGCACCTATTTTAGTTACTTCCTGGCTTCTCAGGAGGGCAATTTTTTAACATTTGAAGGATTTTGATTTAGGCAAGAGGTCAGTGCCTATTGTCTCAATTTAGACATTAAGTGCTGAATGAGGCATAAGGAGGCTCCAGCCACAGCTCCTGAGAGTGTCTAAAGTGCATCCTGGTGTGACAAAGGCACGCAAGACAACAAGAAATGAGCTCAGCTACAGCAGTACCTGCAAGAAAATGCCAAGTTTGAACTCTGGCACAGTGCTTTGGTTCCCCAAGAAAAGGTAAAAACTGAGCCTGAGGCACTTTGCAGAAATAGACTCATCACTTTGTTAAAAACTATGAATTCAGTGGATAGCCTGGAGCAGCCACTCATAGGCAGCCACTGCTCCCTTTTTCTGCCCAGCCTTTTCTCAGCAGCAGATCAATCAGCCTAGGCTAACTGAGGCAGAAATTATTATTTTTAACAGAATCCAGCTGGACAGGCTGTGCAACCACTTGCTGACAGGGAATTTAGTTGCAAAAGTAAGCAGAGACTGCTCCTGTCATGCCCTGCCTGTGCTAACACAGAAAAGCCTTATACTGCTCTGCTGACACAGGTGACACAATCATGGCACACAAATGTGTCCCTGACCTTCCACACATTCCTTCTGAAGTCTGGCTGCCACAGGGACTCCAGCCCCAAACTTCTTCCTTTTAGTAGAACGTGTTTCTCAAGGTTTATGGAAGATAATCTTACCTCTGCTTGTATAAATAATCTGAGGGATGAGCACATTCTTCCATGCCTTGTGCTCCTCTGGAAATGAAAATGGAAATAAAGTACTTTAAATTTATTTCTGCACACACCTGTATGATCTTCTCAAAAATTGCCACCATTATTTTCCAATCCCTTGTACTGAGACTATGAAAATAATTGTGAGATAATTTATATTGACTATTCAAGATGTGCTCTTAAGAGTGGGGGGGGTTTCCCTAAAATATCTGTTATACTTATTTTGTAAAACCTTCTGGGTAAAAGAAAGCATCAATAGCAATTTTAATCTAGATCAGAGTTCCCTCCATTGACCCAACATACAAACCTACTGGCAGTACTGATTCCTTGCCAGTACTCATGTAGGAAAAAAGGGAAGACCCTGAACATTTTAAATAGTAGTAAGGGGCCTTGGAATGGGCCTTGTACATAGGAGAAGAGCAATTCACTCACTGATTAACCAGAAATGTGCAGTGTTTACCAAGTATAAACCTGGGTCTGTCACATATTGCATAGACTCATTTCTGTTCTTGACACACTTCTTCCACTTGTTCCACTGCTTTCATAGATTGTGAGAATTCTCAGTAAAGGTTATGCTTTCTTATAGGGATGGGCAGCTGTATAGCAATGAGTTTAAAGTTGTTCTGGAAAAAAAATATTATTTAAAACAAGTGCATTGTGAGCTTTCTCATGGAAACAAAGAATCTTGTTAAAATATACTCACCAAATACCATCATGCTTTGCGTGACTATTGGAAAGCATTTAAATTCAGAATATCAGCAATACAGCTTTTTGTGAGAGAAATGGGGGAAATATTACTTTCAGGCTGAAGGAGAAACAGAGATGAATTAAAATCAGCAGTTGAGAGTAAACTCAGGGTATTAAACTCTCCTGCGTGCAGATACAACCTGAAGGCAAGGCCTACAGGTTAGAAATTGGAGTTCTTTCAAGACCTTGTTTTGCTGACACTGAAAACAGACTAATCAATATGTCAGGAAGCAGCAGTAAGGCCATGGGATGTCAAAAAAAAAGTGATTTTTTTCCCTAGGAGAACAACTTTAGACATGTGAAGTTTCTGTGAAGTCTGAGGATTATCCCCGAGAGGGAGAATTAGCAGTTACTATTTGAGAACAGACTCTGGGGACACAAAAGTCACATATGTGAAATGGAAAACATTCCCATTGCATTTGTTAACTCTTTAAGTACTGTCAGGCATGGATGTGGCATAATATGGGGTTGGCATCCCCAGACAGAGGACCTTGGATCCTGCCACTAGGCAGGTGAAAATCATCTCTGAGATCAAAATGCTCCAGAAAAGTTATAAATAACTTCATTTTTGTCCTATAAAAGAGACTGGTGACTCAGCTTGTTTTGCTATATGAGTTATGATCTACTCTAGCTGGAAGACAGAAAGGTTCTTTATATGTATGAACAGATTCTTAATGCAGGAGCTGAGCTCCTTTTTCAATATCTTTTTCCATTGTTAGACAGTACATAGGCTGTGCATTTAATTTCTGCTGAATTAGTACCACAATGTGGATTACATCAGACTTCTCCTTAAGAGCTATTTGGTGTCAGAACATTAATTCATTTTAATATACAGGAACTGAGGCAGACAAGACAGGCTTTTTTCTCTGCTAGGAAAAAAAAGTAAACTTCATGAGAGGAACTGAACCAAGGTAATGTCATTATTACAGGAGAATTAATGAGACATGCAGGACAAACCACAAACATAACAATAAAGGAGTTACAGACTGGAGAGAGAATTGTCAGTCACAGATGTAACCTGGCTAGCAGCTGCAGAAAATTATGAAAAGCCAAATGCATTTTGCTTTAAAAAACAGATCCAGTATTAATATATTTTCTACTCCTGTCACACACTTTCCAGGCTTTATTTTGTCGTGGGCAGAGGGAGTGTGATGCAAGCTGACAATGTGGACAGTGCCTGAGAAAACACAGCCTGTCAATGGCAAGGCCTCCCATCGAAGGCTGGAGACAAATATCTGCAGGGGCTCTGCGTGTGTGACTGGGCTTGCTCCATTAAGGAAAGTGCTGTGAGGGATACACTCATTATAATTCTGCCTAAAAGATGTAGAATTAATTGGAGGAAAAGGGGAGTTTGAAGACCTTTAGCACCTAGAGATTGCATCAGGATCAGTCCCTAAATCAGTCTCTAAAATGTTGCCAACCAGCATGAACTACAGATGGGGGGATTATGTGAGAAGTGCACAACTGGAAAATAAAGTTGCCACTTTGGCCACTTTTGCACTGCCAAATTCTACAGTGTTTAGAGCTTCTGTGGGCTGCCTGAAATGTCATTGGATCAATAGTTTCCATTTCTTGCAAGCATGTTTTTTGCTTGGGCCAGCTCTTGGTAGAACATCAATACAGAAGAACAAGAAGTCATTCTTAAAAATGCTCTGATTTTCTCAGGCAGAAAATGCAGCAACCTGAAGCAAATAGTGTAAAGTACAGTAGTTCTGGAAACTGAAAAAACTTAGCATCCAAACTCCTGTAGGAAACCTGGAATTTTGATGCTGTAGTCACAGAAAAGGCTTGATTAGTTCTAAGGAACAGTATATAAGGTGAGACTTGAAAAAAAATAAAATTCTTGCATACTCTGATTGCCAAATCTCCATAATCCTCACCCCAAAATACTAATCCTGGAGTTGCAGAGCTCATAAGAAATACTCTCTTGCTGTGCACAGAGGCAAGTATGTGTCAGAGCCATGACTCTGCTGTGACACAGGGAAATAGATTTGACCATGGATAAACTGCAGTAGAAAGCTGATTCCCAGAGGGGTGCATGATATAATGACTCTGCTGGCTCTGGGCTCCTTAGAGCACCCATCTCCATCGTGCTCCTGCTTATACACACCCACTCTTTCCTTAACAGCCATCACAATTAAAATAACACAATGCAGCTTTACATATTTTTTAAAGGAACCAAGATTCCTTTCCTCCAAAGACAGATTTTCCTTCTTTCCTTGTACTGAGCTGTTCAAATATGGTTTGGCTCAGAGGAGCAGAGCACAGCCCAGAGGCAGGTCTTGTCAAAGTTGGGTTTACAGGAGGTGGGAAGAAAGAGACCAGCAGAGTTAGCAGCAATATCTGGGGGCAGAGTGGTTGCTTTGTTGCCCACTCCCCTGCTGTGAAAGCTGCCTGCTTGTATGGGTTTGGCTCTATGCACACAATTCTCTGAGGTACAGAAAATTTAATCTGTTGTTACTGCTCATGTGCTCTTATGGCACATTTGGAGGCAATTCTGCTTAAAATTGCTTAGATAAAGCCAGCTGCATTTGATGGATATCACAGAAAAAGAATCCTCTGTAACACTTTCGAAATAAGGCTACGTTTTTTATTGCCCTTGCTTGGTTACTTATAACATTTCTTATAATGTAATGGAATTAGAAAAAAAAAAAAGGTTTATGCCTCATAATTTCAACTCTCAGACACTATGAAGGGAATTAAAGCTAAAAGCATATCCAGGAGGATCTTGTGAGAGAAGGGGACTGGGATGAAGAGGAAACAGATGTGCCGTGGTTAAACATCGCCCCATGTTTCCCAATGATATACACTTGTATCAGAAAACTACTCAGAGATCCTAAATGCTTATTTCATCAGTATGCAACACTGGAAGCATGCATATAATGAGCCACTAGGGAGTGCTGGAGGAAAACTCAATATCTAAGAATATAATAGAGTTTTCCCTATCACAACAGTACCATATTTTGCCCTTTAGTTTTAGGTTTTTGTTTTGATTTTTTTTTCCTTTTCCCAGAGCCTGGATTAATTAGCTAGACACTAATTACCTGAGCCATTTCCTGCACAGCCATAAATGGGTAATGTATTACTCCCTCAGAACTGCACTGCTGTAACACATCTGTCATCTACAATGACTGCGATTGCAAAAAACATTGCAGATATTACTGTTATGACACCCCAGTTTATAATCAATGTTTTGTCTGGTTTTCTACATTTGAAAGCCTATCAGGTAGAGGACATCTGTACAGATAAGTACTAATTGTTTTGATGCAGATATCAGTAACAGGCCAAGAGTGTGGCATTATCTTCTGCTTCATTTGTTTCAGAGGTCATTCATCAGACAAACATCTTCAGTGCATATCTTTCATCTGCTGGAACTGCCTGGCTATCAGTCTTAAAACTAATTGTGTGTTTTAACTGGTTACTCAGATGCAACAAACAACACTTTACGATTTTATTGCCTCTCCTTATCTTTTAAACCTTACAGAGCATTGGCAGTTTTTCAGGACAAAGAGAAAGCAGTTTTCATCAAGCTGAGTGCAATGAATAAAACTGAGCCCAGCGCTGACATCCAAGGCTCGTGCCAACCCCAGCTCACCCTCTGAATCCACACACAGTGTCTCCCATGCTGTTCACCCTTGTGAGGCATGGATGCTGCCCTGAAAGCTCAGCCCCATCTCTCTGACCCCCTCTAGGCTGCTCCACTGTAGGCATTTGTGGGACCAGGAGCACTCTCAGCATAAAACGACTCCTTCCTTTAAAGGTTCTAGTGCATTGCTCAGTTATCAAGAGGGGAAAGCAGAAGCAATGCAGGGCCATCATCTGTTGATATGCAATTTTTCCTGACAGAAGAGAGCCTTAGAAACCTTTAGAGGTATTTTCATTCACACAAACGTTGTCTAGTTTTCTACTTTTTATCTAAGCGATTCGAATCAACTTTCAATATCACTCCCCAGGCATAAGAACACTTGTTTGGAGTTATTAGCACAGTATGAGAATAAGCCTCATGAAATCTATGAAGAGTGACCTGTTTTAAACTGAAATGTCATTTCATTTCATTTAGAAATGAACCTTGTCAAATTAATATATTTATTGACATGATATTAATTAAGTTCTGGTGGGAAGTTCTGTCTTTTTCCTAGCAATTAAAATGAGACTTTTGCAGTGGCATTCAGTGAGATCACAATTTTACAATTGGTACTGAGTACATAAAGATACAAAGAACAGCATGGCAGAGAACTTAGATTGTTTAATTACAGCCTCCAAATGAAGCAAAATACATTGCAATGACTCTATTTCATTGACAGTCATGGGCATACTGTTTTTTTAATTCTTGAGTCTACAACATAGACCTGGGAGAACTCATGGACTAAAAAAAAATTAAATTAATGTTTAAAGTATCATTTAATATTTTTTACATGGAAAAGTCCTGCCTTGTGGGGGATTAGCAATAGATAACAAGTATTTGTCAGCAAATTGTCACTGTCCTCCAAATACACAATAAAGCTTTGATTTTGTTTAGTGCCTGTGGTTTCAGTTTTCAGAGTTTTTGTACATGATGTTTCTGGAAGATTTGTGTGTGGGCAAAGGACTGTGCCCTCACACATTTCACACAAAACACATTTCTCTGTTTCATTGCCATGAGACTGTTCCATGTTGGTTACAGCTGCTAAGGGTGCCCCAGCTCCTTCTTGTGTGGAAACAATTTTCCAGGCAGTGGCTGCTGGCACTCAGGACTAAGTCCTCACCTTAGGTGAATCAAAACATTTGGGCAGAGCAGTTTTAGTACTGCTCAGCCTCCCCTCGTCTTTTTTTTCTCTCCATCCCCCAGGAAGCCTAGGAAGCAAACTCACAAGGTGGTGGCTGTGCTGCAGAATCAGCATTTGGACTCACACAAAAGGAGCAGAAGAAGCAAAAAGGAAGCACAAGTACAAGACAGACTATGAATGTGAAGAAGGCAAAATCTGCAGCACGCAGCTCGTGTCTCCCTGTGACAGAAGGTGGAGTAGCAGCAGTTTCTTATACATGGCTGGGAACAATGACCTTCTGTCACTCAGATCTACCATCCCTGACATCTGCTCCACCTTATTTTTACATTTTTCCAGCCACTCCTGCTGTCAGGTTCGTGACCAGTTGTCCTTTCCAGTCTGTTCTCACCAGCCTGCTCTGCAGCCTGTGGCTTCTGCTGCCTGTGCCCCCAGACTGTAACCTCCCACTCATTGCCATCTGCAGGCTGCAGTTTATGGAAACAAGTGGGAAGCTGAGGTCCAGTCCTGGATTTGCAGAGGCCCATCACAGCATATGCATCACTTGAATACAGGTTTTGATTGAAGGGTAAGAATAAATCAGGTTTAAACCTAACCCAGGGCTACACAAGTGATGTCTGTGGCACATGAGGGGATTTTTGGGTTGTTTTGGATGGCTGTTTCTTGCCACAGCTGCCAATCTCAAAGAGCAAAGGTTTCCTGTACATCCCATGTCAGGTCCTAAGGCCTCTTAGGTGACCCCACGTTCCTACACATGGCCAACAAACTGAGACCCCACACAGAGTCCATGGAGAAGACACCAGATGAGTAAACATGAGGCATCTACTTCAGAATGAATTGAGCTGTGCTCCAGGCTACACTGGCTAGACTGGCCAGGTCTCTCCATAAGGAGACTACAGAACCAATGAGCTTGCAGCTTCCCTGCACAGAGGTTATTACAGAAAATATGCTAATTTCAAACCAATCCCACCAAAGGGACCTCTGCACACTTGTGTTACCTGCAGTGATGCTTTGAGCTGGGACATCACAGTCCCACAGCTGAACAAGCCATGTCCATCCTGTGGTGTGCTGTGGTGTGGCTGTCCCAGCAGTGGCACTAGGCAGAGATGTGATGCAGTCCTTTGCAAGTCAAGCTGGTACAGAAGTTATGTCATTTAGCTGTTTTCAACTTTAATCACAGCTTTAGGCTTCTCTACCTTTATACCTTGAAATAAACTATCCAGTTGTGAGGCACAAGGTAATTCACTTGGCTTTGCTGGTTCTGTTGATATTAGAAATGCAGTCAGCTCTGCAAACAGCTGGAGCCAGGATGAGATGTGAATTCCTAGGCTCTGGAAGTAAATTTTTAGCGTAAGGATTCTTGTAGGGCTTTCCATTTCATCTGCTGTGCATGACACAAGTGTTAGCTAGGAAATGAGGTAACACATAATGGTTCAGAAGTGCAGTGGTGGAGCATGAATGCTATTCTATACAGTGCAGAGCAACAGGATGGCTTTAAATATAATCTTAATGGCACTTAGGGAAATAAACCAATAAATATTAGATCAGCTTTCAAGTGCTTCAGGATGACAAGTTGCCATCATCAACACCTGGCATTATAGCATTTTTATAAAAATATTGAAAGGCAATTTTTATAAGTGGTGAATAATGAATTAAATTAATAGAAAGTCAGCCCATGACACAGAGTTTCCTATTCTTTGCAGTATTTCCATGCAATCAGGACCACAAGCAAAATTCCTCCACAAAACAAATGAGAAACATGAACAACTTTGGTGATGGTTTCCTTTGACCTATCAGTAAAAGTGCTGTCAAGTATATTTCATTGCAAATTGCAAGTTTGTAAGAAATAAATTCTATTACATGTGACAATGAAACAGTGCTGTACACTTTAACAGTCAAAGGATTTATTTCCTCTCTGTCTAAGAGCACTCCTACAAACATTCTCTATAATCCTGCTGCTTTGGGGACCTACATTTGATGGGATAATCCCATAATGCATTTGTCCAGCCATGTGATGTCCATACTCTAAGGCTTAATTTATGTAAGACTTTTTTATCCAGATCCTGTGCAAATGTGTGAACCAAAAATTATGTGTAAATACAAGTATATATAAAATATATTTCATTCACACTTGAAGTATGCTGAGTTTAGGACTGCTGAGTTTAGGAGAGTGTTTTGCATTTCTGACTTCTCATGTTAGACTAGGAAAGTACTGGTGTCTTCATGAGAAAACCATTTTGACATTAGTATCCAAATGCAATATTACTGTATTTCACTTTTCTTAAAATTGTCAACTTTTGGACTTGGTTTTCCATGGGAACAATCAGTACTTTAAGGCTGATAGGGATTATAGCATGCAGGCAGTTGTTAGGTATTTACTGAGAAACAAAACAAGTGCCCATAAGCAGATAATGTTTGCTTTCAATGCCCCGTTCTGGGTCATCTTGAGAGATTAAAAAGCTCTGTCTCACCTCCTGTGTAGGTACCTGTGCAAACAACATTCTCCTGGAGTGCTGCTCCAGCCCCTAGGGATGAGGGGTCCTTCACACCTGCACCATCAGTCCTGCCCTGTGCACACAGGCAGCAGTTTCTGTTTCAGGCATTGTCAGTGGCCCATGAGGGGAGAACAAAGCTCTGAGCAGTGAGATTGGTGAGCTGGATGCAATGGGACAGCAGAGAGCAATCAAGATCAATAATAAGGACAGTGTCCCATGCAAGAAGCAAGAATGCAGGAGTCAGCAATACACATTACAGACTTTGGTGGGAGGATACCCTTGTGCTAACACCCTGTGTCCTCTGGGAGCCTAATTCCCCATTGATTTCCATTCTCATCCTTGGTCTGTGTGTTCATAACACCAAACAGGAGGTGCTTGTCCTCACTGGAGTACCTGGGTGCTATGGAAACACAGCTCAGCCTAAACCCAAAATACTGCAAATCTCTTGCTATTTATAAAAGAGATGTAGTCCTTATTTGCAATAGTATTCAAACAGTACAGAACATATTATCTTACTGAGAAAATATTATCTTGTCTAACCATAGAATCCTCTGGCTCAGTGATCCTTCAGGCTTTGCTGTATGAATAGCCACTCTTATATAGTCCCTACTCTTTGATTCTTTCATTTGCTCTGATGTAAAAAGCCATCTTCAAAAAGCAAAAAAAAACTCCTTAGTGGATGAGTCCCAGTAATTCCCAATCTTAAATAGTTGAAATACAGTCTCTCCCATGAAATTCATGTCAAAGAAGTCAGTTTGTTTTTTGTCTCTTCCTGATTCAAGCATGCAGTGATAATTTATTGTGGTTTGTTGGTAGATGAATTCTTAGAAAATATTTTCTGCATGTAAAAAAAAATATAAAATTGGAAAATAAACATGATTTTCTGTATGTAAAAAAAAATAATTGGAAAATAAACATGATTATACATTTTATAAGAGAACACAATAACCATTTCAATATAAATAAGCTATTTTTTACATATCAAAGAGAAAACATGAACAATATTAACACAGTCCAACAGAAACAGTGTTACTTTGTTCAAGCTATTATCATTACATGTGGTATAATAAAGCTCCTGCCTGAGTAAACAAAATACTTATTTTTCCCATCCTACAAACACTATATTTTCTGCTCTATAGGCTACTTTCAGAAACACTTCCAGTGTGTCCTACACTAGTTCCAGCTTCCTTGCTTCATCTTCAGACAGCATCATGCTCAACAGCAGAGTGAGGCATAAGGTTAAAGATGAGATATTCCTTCAAAGCCTGTGCTCTCCATGCTTGCCTCTCCTCTCCATCAGTCAAAGTGCTTTAAAGTGTTCCTGGTTCCTGGAAATTATGCCAGTGGTAACCCTGCAGTCTCTGAGACTCCTCAAAGGGCTGGGTGGGGATGAGGTGCTCCCAGCCCAGAGCAAGGAAGCATCAGTTGGCCTTTCTTCAGGGAGGGCCTGGGAGAGAGGTCCTGCCAGCCTCACCCCAGGGAGTATGAAAGCTTTCACATGAGCAGAAGTGTGGTGGGAGTGAGGAAGGCAGACAGCAGGAGGGGCTCTATGGGGCAAAAGGAGGATCCACCCCAACCCCAGCAAGGGCCATGCAGGGCAAAGGGGCTACTCCTTCTTTTAGGGAGGGATCCAATATTTTCAGAGGCACCCACTGCACTGGACCAGAGCTAATAATGTTGTGGAGGGCAGTGGCATGAAATACCTGAAATTTCCTTTCAAAACAGTTTTTTTCCAGAAGAATTTACCATTTTGTGTTTACTCTCCTCATCTGAGCAAACTTCACTTGATGAAGTCTGGGGAAGCTGAAGTTACTTTTTTTCAAGTAACCTTCCACCAGTCTCCATGTGCACAGCTCAGAGACTGATGGCACTAAGTGATGGGTAGAAAGGGGGAATTGCTGAATCCATAAGGTATTGTTCACTTTGACACTGTTACAAGAACTATACTAATGATTTTCAGAGGAGGCAGAAGGATGGATTTTATCCTGGGGAATATAAAACAGCATAATTTCATCAATGTTTCTTCTCTGCTGCAGATGGAAAATTAAACAACTTCATCTAGTGCAGTTTGCACTACTAAGTAAGTAGATACTAGTGCAACTCCAAAACAAGGCCTGTGAAAATCAGCAGATGTGCCAGTCATTGCACTGTTCATCCCAATGCATCTGAGAGTTGGATGTCTTCTGATGTGATACTTTAACACACTGGGGTTGGGTGGGGTCTGTGGCTACAGGGGAAGACATAAAAATGCAGAGCACAAAAGCATTGATTTGGGAGGAGGTGGAGTTTCAGTGTCTGGCCAACACTTCTGCATCTGGGCAGCTTTAGCATTAAGGAAAGGCTTTTATCACAGTTGTCTTTAACCATCTGACTGATTTGCTCAGCTCCATTCAGTAATCACCTACCTTTATAGTTGTTGGAAAGACAACATTTCCATGTTCAGCTACTTGTCTTGGGATGGGATGAATTACTCTGCAAAGTAGCCTTATTCAGATGACTGTGCTCCTAGAAAAAGCAGCCTGTTTTTCAGGTGAATGGGGTGAATCCCACCTAGAATACCTAAGTCAGTTGTAGCCAACAAGAGATCTTCTCTGTCTTCCAGTGAGGACTGCTCCACCATCCAAATATCTAAAAACTTCTTTCTGTATTTGGCTTTAAAATACTGATGTAGAATATTCTTAAAAATTTAAAAGTTGATACCAAAGCTTATGCTTGGTAGGATATGTCTCTAATGGCAAGCAGAACTGGAAACAAGATGAATCAGATAAGAAGTGAAAATATCCTTTTGGTAGGGTGAAGCCTGTGTCTTGTGATAAAACAAAAGCCTGTTCCTGGAAGTGGTAAAATTTTCCTCCTGAAAGGGCTATTTATTCACTGAAGAAGATAAAATCTCCACTGAGGTTTTTTCTTTTTCTTTCCTTCACTAAACATCCTTGGAGCTCTGTGCCCACTGTGGGCTTCCTCTGCAGTCCTGCAGTCCTTGGGGTGAGTGGTGGCATTCCTGTAAATCCTTTCAACACCCAGAGGAGGCAGCTGTGCTGTCTGCAAACAGCACTGAGGTGTCTTGGGGCAGAAGGCAAGACAGGAGCAGCATAAAGAGACAACCTCAGCGATTGCAGGCGGCTTTTCCTTCCTCTCACTGCAGAGAAACGAAATAGCACTCGGCCCACTCCGCTGGGGACTCGTTCAGCTCTCCCAGCACATCTCCAGCCCACTTTCTGAGGCCCTGAAGGGGCCTAAGGATGTTGTCTAAGGATGCAGGAGAACAACACAGCAGCTGTGACACACGCCAGGCACAGGAAGGATGTGCAAGGTGCCCTGCAGCCAGCAGCTCCCATTCCGACATTCTCCGTCTTTCACAGGCCTCAGCCTCCCACCGTAAACCAAATTCACACCTGGAATAAATCTCTTTCTAGCCTGATGGCCTGGTAGGGGTCATGCAGGAATAATTCTGCTGCCTGCAGCCCGTGTGGTATCCCATAGCTGGGCTTGAACCTGAGCCAGGACAAGAGCAAGGAGCAGGACTTCCCTGGCGAACTGAGCCATCGTGCTCTCAGAGCAGAATCGTTTCTCACAAAATACCCTGAGTGTTGTTTTCCTCTGCCTTCTTGTATTTCTGCCTCCTTCCTCTCTCTCCTTAATTTGACTAGGATTTTAATATATCCAACTGTGATTTAAAGTTGCAAAAATACGTTTATTACATGTTTACCATTTAAAACCACTGCTTGAATTATTTATGTTCACATTATTTAACAAGGTATAACATGACTTGTCTTATTTTTTCTCTTGCCAGTACAAATACTAATAATTAGGTCTTCAATCTTCTTTTCATGATACAAATGAATGGGTGCTTTACCTAAGCTACAAGGATGTTATAAGATATCCCTGCCTGTAAAATTTCCAGTCCCCAGTTTTATAAGAGATGCAATGAGTTTTATAAACTGATCAGATATTACACACTTGAAAAATATATATCTTGAATATCCTTGGCTTTTAAAATCCATTTGGAGGTCATATTTTTAACAGCTCTTAATTTGAGGGTAGTAAGTAAGCTGACAGATAAACACTCTAAGGGCCTGCAGGATTCATTTTAATTAGTCATGAACTGTCATGCTTCTACACAAAAATTATTTTATATTTGAAAAGACATGTGAAGATTCTAGGAACTAAAATAACTTCAGTCTGCGCACTGATTTCTGTTCTCATGCTTGCTTTTTGCTCTTTATTATCCCTGATCCACAGAGACTTTTAGTGCCTTGGACATAAACACGGTAAGAACAATGGGAATTCAGCAGCTGTTCCTGAAATAGGAAGGAATTTCTAAGCAAGAAGTGAGAATAATATTGTTGTTACACACACAAACACACACACAGAAAATAGAAGTATTTAAAATACAACATTAAAGAAGAGAAAGGCAAAACTCCTCTGCCAAACTCAGAAAATCATTACAAAAGTATTTATTTTTCCAAGAATGACTGCATTTTTTTGTGTTTCATAATCAAAAATACAGTAGATGTCTCATGATCAAATAGTGAAGATTTCTTTTAAATGAGCTGCATCTTATGCTGAAGTGTAAAATAGGGTACCTAAGAAGCTTCCTTGTCATCTGGAAGATCAGGCCAATTTTTTTTTTTATTAAGTAAAAATTCTTTAGGAGATTATTTTGGTTACAGATACAGAATCTACATATTTAGCAATCTTATTAACTCTCTCCAGTTAGATTCTTTATCCTCTGTGCACACTTCTGTATGACATGTAATCCTATATATCAATTTACCTTATAATAAAATGTGTAGTTTTACTAACATTTAATAGCTTCTGGCAGTAGGAAAAAGGAAAAGGGAACATAGTGAGGGGTAGAGTCAAATCCATATTTTCATTAACATTAAAAAAATAATCATTACATATCAGCTGCATCAGTTCTGTTATATGCTTCATCTGTACTGTATCTAGCCAAATAAATTTCTTCTTTTCACTGTGTTACACTTGTCAGCAGATACAAATGGAGAACATTTTCAATTAACAATATATAATTTTCAAATTTTGGGAAAACTAAATTTTTCCTAGCTGTATCTCTGGAATCCCCTTTACTGTGAGAAGAAGCCCTGTATTCCTCTTCAGGAACAACAGGACCAGAATTCAGAAAGACTCTCTATAATTGAGTTTGAAGGAAAATAACTTAGATCCTTGTACTTCATTTAATTAATTGTTATAATTATCTTCCAGTTATGTTTTTCTTTTTTTTTTTTTAACAGTATTTACTATTTTTCTTGGCTGCCAAAAAGATCATTGTTCAAGTTTATAAACTACTGCATTTACTCTGTGTGAAGATGAAATGGGGCAAAATAATTTGGGTAGATCCAAAAAAGATGTCTACTGGTTTGGAGATATACAGAGGAGTTGGCTTAATTTTATGGAAAAATCATAATAAGAAGCATTGGATAAAAATAAGATTCAAGCCAAAAAAAGAGAAAGCCAAAATGTTCCTTTTGTTTTTTGAATATTTTCAATGATTCTTTACTAGCTTTGCACAGTTTACAAGTACAAATCTGCTTTCCAAATACCAACCCTACAAACTCAGGACAGGATTAGGAAGTCAGGTTGTGGTATTTGTTGGCCTTTATGCTGTCAGGAATAAAATAATTTAAACAAAATTAATATTTTGCACTCTTGCACTGATCAGCATCTCTAAAATTCCAATATGATTTTTTACTCTATGATGGCACTGGCTTGGTGATACTGAAAGGAATAAAATGCTATTATTGATGCTGCATTTTAAGCTCTTTGCAAAGCACTTAGAATTTCTACTTACCCTTTCTCATTCAATTTTTTACAACTATTTTTGTTATTAACAGGTACCTTATACCATCTATCATTGTTGATATAAACAGAACTCCAATGTAGAGAAAACAGTCAACCCTGTTGAGACACAGACATATATATTTATGTATTCTGCACTATGTTTTACTCTCTCTTACTAGTTCAAAATTGCAGAAATGTTTGGCACTTCTCTCTGTCTGGGCACCTTTTGTAACTATTAAAGATTTACAATATGTTTGTGTCTGGAAATTCATATGACTAAGAAAACTAAGTTTTATGAAATGGATAATGTATGAGGAGGCTGGTGGGCTGTTGTTTCAATTAAAACAGTATAAAACTGTAGTCACTTCCTTGAAAATCCTTAATTTTCATTATTTCTCTCAGGGGTTGCAAAAAAAAGCCCTTCAAAAATCTTTCATCATGTACCCTTTTGTGCAACTAGAATAGGGTTAGATTACTGTTGGTTTAGCTAAGATAAAAACTGAATTTTTGCCTGGCAAAACCCAAGCTAGTTGATAGGATTGTTTTACTTTACACCACTGAGCCACCACTCTGACAACAGCCTGTCTTTTGTGATTTTTCTCCTTCTGTCACTGAACCACCTCTATTCTTTTATTACTGAATGCCCTCTACTGAGATATCTAACTCAAAGCAATTAACTTTAAACATGTTCCTAAAAATCTTACCTTCCAATTCATGCCTTGAACATTTATGCAAGTCACAAGCTTTGAATGGGTTTGACAGAGCTAATTCCCAGGGGTATAAAACATGCAAGAAAGATATTCAGTATTCAGAAACCCCTTTTCCATTTCTCAAACCCAAATTTCATTGGCTTTTATGTTGGCACCTACCCAAGCTTCCCAGATGCTGCTGTATTATTCATAATTAGAACTACATACATTTTTCCAGTGATTTCATTATAGTTCTGTAATTCACACACACAGAAACATAAACATGAAGATAAATGAATTCCTAAATAACACCTCATTTATCAATATGCATTTGTAAATTGATTTTGCATCCACATTTACAGTTGTGCTCTGAGAGATACTGAGAAAGCTGCAGGTTTCTTGATTTTCTTTTTCTCCTATCAGAAAAGTGTGATAACAATGAATTCCACTCAGAAACAACAAAGGTGACACACAGTTGTCTGGTTATTGACCACATTGTTTATCAGTACTATATAATGCTCAACATAATGGCTGAATATTCTTACTACCTGTTTCTCCTTTCTAAACACTAATTAAGAGATGACCAGTGCCTAAAAGTAGGGGCCTAATTTAGGAAAGCATTATAAATTGTAAATTTATAATGGAGGGAAGAAGAAGAGGAGGAAGGGGAAGAGAGTCAACCATGACCATTGCTCACACAGATACAACAGTACAGTTTTTCTGCAATTTGAACTTGCTGGGTACAGAAAACTTTCTGACAGTAAACAGTTGAAAATCTGTTAATAATCCAGAATGTGTGCTAATAAGCTAAGAAAACATAGAAGTACTGCAGGATATTTCTGTGGCACTTTTAAAGGTAGACATTTTTAATATTTTGCTGGTTTTTACATTCAGAAGGCTGTCTAGTGTATTATTCTTTAAGAACAAATTCAGATTTCTGCTTAGAAATATTAACAAAAAAACAAAGCTGGGAACTAAATCCCAGAAGAAGGTGACTATCAATAGACTCACTCTTTAATCTTTAAATAGTTTTAAGATAATAATGTAAACAATGGAGGATCTCAATGAAATTTCCTGGCCACAGGTGAGCTGACAGCTGGCCAGAAGCTGGGGAATAGGAAGGCATTTGCCTCCTGCCAGTCTGCTTCTGCCACCAAGCTGTGAACAGCCTGAAACAAGGACATGGGGCACTTATGTACCCAGATATTCAGTGGATCACACAAACCTGAGTCACTGTACCCATCATTGCTCTGTTTGCACAAAGCCTTTTTGGGAACAGAGGAGGGAGCGGCATTCACATCCCTCTCCTACCTATGGTCTACCCTCCCACAAAAGCATTGCTGCTGATGGACTGTAAGCTCTGCACTTCTACCTCTCTGTTCCCCTGCCTCTCTCATCTGATTTTTTAAGTGAAAAATAATCACTGAATCATACAGAAGCCAGAACATGAACTTTTTAGATGGATTTACTCTGAAGAATTTATCACTTAATTTTTTTCCTGTCACTGAAAGCAGGTCTAGCTGACCTACTGTTGTTGAAAGCCTCCTCAGGCCCCCTCTTTCTTCCCTCCTTTTAACTTAGTTGAGAAATCATCTTCCAAGTAATTGTGTATTCTTAACAGAATTCTTCCTTTCTCCTTTGTGTGTGTGTATGTTTGGTTTTTATTTGTTTGTTTGTTTTGTTTGTTATTGTTTGGATTATTTTACTAACAGAATTCTCATGAAGTCAGTGGTCTTCTCTCAAAAGAGTTTCAATGTCACACATCTGATTTCCCCTTGGTATCCTCCTGCTGTCTCTACTTTTTTGAGAGTACTTATTCTGTCTTCCTTTTAAAAATTCATAATACATTGAGAAGAAAGGAAAGCCTTATCACAATAAATCTGGGATGGAGGATTAAGAAGACATAAACACACTTCTTTTTCCAGGTTTTTGTATCTTACATTTTCTTATTCACCTGAACAATCATTGCTTTACTTAAATTAGATACAGTCATTTAGAATATCCTCATTTCAGTATGGTTATTTAACTTCTGTTTTTCTGGTCTAAAATGGGCTAGACAATGGGCTTTATGGTTTATCTGTAGTTAGCACACCATTACACACATATCATATAATACCATCTATAAATTACATATATAAAACTATATATAAATAGCTTACTGTGAACTGCAGGCATCAAAGATTATGCTTTGTTTTATTTGTAAAGTGCTTTGACAAGCACTTTGCATTGCTTTGGTTTCCACCACAAACAGTGAAATAATAATGAATTCTTAATTTTCTCTCCAGCTACTTAGTCTAATGTATTTCTCCTTCTTTATACACCATTAAGTCATGCTAAACTTAACAAGCATAAATGTATTTTGCTTTTCACATATTTTCCGTTGGAAAATCTGAATTTCTGACTTATAAACAGATGTTTTTCAACAGCAAATCAGATGGAAAAAAAAAGGAAACAAAGAAAAAAGCAAACAAGATGGAAAAAACAAAACGATGTAAAAATGAAAACTTCTTCAGAATTACTTGCATTCCAGGCCATGAGACAACTACACATGGGTGCTTTTTTCAAAAGACTTCCAAGTATCTGAGTTTATGACATCTTATAATTTTTGCCAAATTATACCAAGGACTGATTTTCTTCTCTGATGACTTTAACCACTTTAAAATTACGTATTTGAACTGAACTACCTTTCTAGACTCACTAGGAACAGGTAACTACTTTTGAGGATTGTTCATCTCACATTTAGGTGTCTCAAGTGTAAAGGTTCAGTCACCCTCTCCATACTCTGTCAACACTGAATGAAACCCTAAAAAGTTCAAAAGGTTGAAAGAATGTGATATGTTTAAATGATTCATAAAGAAGCTTTGTCTCACACAGAACATTAAGGAATGGCTTTCTTCTGTCCAAGAAGAAAGATTTGCACAAATAATGGACTCACTTAGAAATGGAAAATGTTGTTCCCAGGAAACCGCATTTGTTTTATGTCACTACCAAGTGAAAAAATTGCAAAATTGTTTTCCATTATTGAATTAAGCAGAGTGGATAAAGATCCCCACCAACCTACCACTGATGTGTCCTCCTACTGTAAGAAACCACCCCCTCAGTCTCTGTGCTGCCCATGGGTGAGCAGAAGGAGTAGGAATGGAGATGGTGCCACTCATGCCAAAGCCACCACGCAATTAAACCGTGACCTGAGTCTTCCTCAGAGCTGCTCTGCCTGTGCTTGATAAAGTGCGAGATAAAACCTAACACTGGACTCAAAGCTGGGGAGCAAAAGCTTAATTGAGTTGACTAACCCAATTAATCCTTTTCCTCCTCTGTTAATTCTCAGTACAAGAGACTTCATGACACTACAAGCTGCAGGGCTGGACACTGCTTGTATAGGATTTCATGCTCTGCAGCAAAATGTCAAGTGCCTTAGATATCTCCATAAATTGAGCCTGGTGCCAGTAGTGTCAAATATATGTTAAAAATATATAAATATATTCACTGTCCCAAAACACTGGTGTTAACTCTGTTTATGCAGATAAAATGCTGCAGTAATACTGGTTTTGATACTTAGGGAGATTTTTCAACTTTAGGGTTTTTAATTCCTCTGCTGCTAGTCTGTGAATTATCATTCATCTAATTTGCCAGTAGTGACATATAACTTGTTCCCACCTGCTGGTTTTCTTCTTCATCAGATGCACTTAATGTTTTCTTTTTGACAGAGTATGTATATCTGTCAAAGCTCATATTTCAGACCTGAGTGGAGGGTGATTTAATTTTTGTTTGTTTGCTTTTTTCTTGGAACATAACAAACTTTTCCAAAATTAGGAGAGATCTTTCTTGGTAATTATCAATTGTTCATTTCTCTCAAGACAATGATAATTGATGCTATTAGCTTTCTTAATAACATGCTGTTAATATCTATAAACAAGCACAAAAAGTCACTGCTGTGGCCACTGTAAAGACCTAATTTTTCCTTGTGGCTTGTAAAATATGGAGTAGAATGAGAAGCACTAGAAGGTATATTTTGTATTCTGAGATCTAATATCTCTACAATGTTTTCACAATCCTGTTTTTCTGAACAAAATTAAAATAAGTATAAAAATGTGTATTTTATATGCAAAAAAATGCCTTGCATTTCAAGAAATTACTGTCATGGTGGATGACATAGAAATTATAATTCTACTCTGCTGTATACTGTAAAATTAGCCAAGATGCTTGATTGTGGCCCTACATTATGAAGAGCTGGTCAGTATACACTTCCTTTACATTCTTTAGGCTATAACCTTGGGCATGTACAGTGCATTTCAGTAGCCAATACAGGCTCAATCCTTTTCCCATTTGCAGCCAATAAATCTTCCCAGGAGATTGTTGTTATTACAGAAGGCTGGCAGAGTGTTTGTCTGTCAGATGTTTAGAAGACTGGATTATATATTTGACTATTTTTACCACAGCCAGAGAAGAAATAATCAATTTTTGAACTTTGTAATAAGCATTGTCAGTTTGGGTCAGCATTTATGACAGCTGAGAAGCTCTATTCAACACAAGGTGTTGAGGCAAATTTCCTTTTCTGAATATGAAAAGGAAAGTAGAGGGCAAAGAAAAAGAAAAAAAAACCAACAAAACAAGAGGTTTGACAACCTCCTCTTGCAAAATATGACATGAGCAACAAAGACAGTATTGTGCCTAGTAGGATTAACATCATTGTGCCAAAATACAATTCCCCGGGCAACTTCACCCACATTCAAAAAGAATTTGCCTAGAAGTAGTGTCTTCTCAGCATCTTCGGGATAGTGATGTTTACAGACACATAAAACATCCCCTCAAGTGGTGGTTAAACACTAACAATCCGCTAAGAACATGCACTGACAAAACCTTTACAGATCATTACCACCACCCCTTAGCCTCTAAAAGACCTTTGAGTCGTACTCACAGTTCACCCTTTCCAAAAGAAATATTACAAAGGAAGAAAAGAGGAAAACTCATTCAAAATTTCCTGGGCCTAGAAGGTTTTTAGCCTCTGCTCTCACAGCTCTTCAGTGAGAATTTGGTTCATAGGAGCAAAGCCACAGAAACCTTCCAGGAGGCTGTGTGGTTTCAGAGATCCTGGGTCTCAGAGACACAGGGACAGCAGTTACCTGAGGCTGTCTGTCCATACCTAACTTCACATCAGGTTCTCTAGCGGCCTCACTGGAAGGTCAAAAGGGTGCAAAAGAGTGGGACAGATCTTTCTGGTGTAATGCAGTAGATGCAGGGGCCCAGGAGGCAGTTTGAGAACCAGAATGTGAGAAGCTGGTTTATGAACTAAGGTGTGCTATTACTTGTTGTAAGGCTATAAACTCATGGTGCTGCACAGGGCCACACTACCACTTTGGGCTCATCTCCAGAAGCAGTGACACAACTTCTCCCAGAGTACTTAAAGAACACAACCACGCTAATTCCTATTTACACTTTTTGGCAAAAGTCCTTTTAAGGGTCCTGCTTTATGAGCAGCGGTGAAGAGGTGACATCTTTTGTCCTTTTTCACTCTGTGTTCCTCAGCATCTCTGAGGTGCTGCCACATGGAGGCTTTCTGCAGGAGGGCCAGTTTTTTATCTCCACCTGAATCTGAGTAAAGGCCTTTGTCATCCAGCATCCTTGGCATCCCTTGCATCTCTTCTTCCTGATTTCTTCTGAGGTGCTACACTTGAGGTGTTTATGAGCTGTTTCTCTCAATCTCTTCAGGATAGATGGAGAATTCTCATCAGGCAGAAGAGGATTCACAGCACTAATGGGAACCTCCCTCCGAGGGGGTTTGACTGTTTTTTAGGCTATGCACTGTATAATCTTTCTGGGTGAACAGACAATTTTTTCAACAAGAGTATCCTGCAGCTTATGACAGAATTAGAACACATCTCACATATTAACATCATGATTTGTAGTATAATTTTGTGCCATGAAAATTCCATCATTTGTCATAAACAGAAGACACATTTGCAGCTGAAAATGTTTTAATTATTTCTTCTTGAAATTACTTGGTCATTCAGCATCTCACATTATGTTGCCTATTTGACAGAAGGAAATTAATAACATCAGTAAGATCCTAGGAAGCTAGATAATGAGCTCTCTAGGTATCAGTTCTTTAGTTACACTCATCTTACCATTTCTGATCTAATGTTTAAAGCTCACCAGTTGGTCTCACTTCAATGTCTCAGTGTTTGTAACACATAATATACAGAACTTCAGAGTCTTAAAATGAGACCTGCTGGGTGCACCTCTATTTATGTCTTAATAGCTCTCAGGCCATTTGCATGGGAATAATTGAAGGTTATGAAAACTTTCACAGAGATGAACAAGCTAATTTTAACATCTGATTTACAACCTCTGGTCTAACATGGTAGTGTTTTACTGGTTTGGGGCACATTTGAAGAAGTGGAGCTGTATGGAGATAAAGTAAGGCAGATTTTAGCCTTAACTTCATTTAGTGAGCCCATTCTCTCAGTTACAGACAGGTTGCTGTATGTCTACTTAATACTGTCATTATAGTAATAACTGAACATGTCTATTTGCCCCCTCTTCTGTTATTCCCTTTAAGGTCTATAGAGTCATCCTCTCATTTCCTGTCTCTTTTTTTTTTTTTTTTTTTTTTTTTCAAAATTGGCTACAAGACTCTGACCCTTTGACAATTCTGATGTTTCTTCTGGCACTTTTCTTTTTGAAGTTAATTACTTCAGTTCACCACCAAAAAAAAAAAAATATCGAGGGCAGTCAAGTAATCCAAATGATAGTTTAAAGTATCTTCAGAGTCATAGACTGAAATCTCTCTTCTCCTTTCCTTTTCCATTGTAAGATATTTTCATGCTGTTCATTTGAAACAAAATCTAAGTGAGTAAGTGCTCATGCAGATAAGGGCTGGAAATTGGCTTCAGACATCTCCATCAACTTCCAGAAATGTGGTGACAGCAAAGGCCACTCTTAGTGCCACCAAGCTACCTGTAGCTCAAACCTACAGGTGAGTCCAAATTCCCTGACTGAAGCTGGAGAATGAAGCCCTGGGAATGGAGCTCTCCTGGCATGGCAGGACAATGCCTCTTGCTGCAAGCCTTGCCTTTCTCTGCAGTATTCCTATGGCCACAGCTGGAACCATCTTTATGCAGAAAATTTAACCCCAAACTTCAGCTCAGCTGTCAAATGTGTTGTTTTCATATATTTCATGATGCAATATATAAAGGAAGGTGGGAGCTGCACTTTGTGTCCTCTGGAGACCGTGCACTGCTGGTCAACCTGCAGGTAACATCCAGGGGCATCAACATCTTTGTAAGAGAGATTTGCAAATCTCTTCAACAGCTAACAGTGACAGGAAAAGTATTTTTAGCCACTGTTTCTATCTATCCAACCAGGATTCTGGTTGTCTTGGAAAAAAACATGTCCCTCTGGTATTTGTGTGCAAAATGCCTTGTGCAAGGGAACCCTGGTCCCTCGGTAGAATTCTGATATTTTTGCACTTGAAATACCAGTACTGGGCACAAATAGGCTAAAGGTTTCACACTACATCCTCATAATTTTTTCAAATTATATAACAGCCTTTTATTCTTTAACTGCTCTTTCCTTTGTTAATTTTTTCCTTGAAGTGAAATTTGCTGAGGAGAGAATTCTTACATGAATATCAGCTAGGAAAGCATTAATGTTTTACTTAAAATCCTGACTGTAAATTTTCTTTTCCTAGTGGGGTTCCAACAGCCAACTACTTCGCTTTTCCTTTGCTAGAGGAAGTTTTGCGTTCCTTTGTAGCAGACATTTGTGAGTCAAGTTTAGCAGTGGGAAAGCAGTAGCAGCCTGCAAACACAGAAAAGTACATAATGTGCATATGAATCTGAACTATTACAGCATTTAATAGTAATTAATATGACTATTAAGAAAAAAACTGAGCTTCCAAAAAAACCCCTGCTACAGACAAGACAGGCTCTTCCCCAGAAAATACGATATATATTAATATAATATCCCAGAAAATATGTAATACGATTGTCATTACAGGCTACCTTTTCAGTATCTCTCAGAGGTATTTCCATGTGTCTCCTACAGAAGCGATGTTCTGGTATCAGCGGCTGGGGCAGAGTGGTGAAGAGAAGCCGCGGTCGCCGTGTGACCCCTGCTGGCAGGAAATAATTGAGAGAGAAACGTGAGAGGAAATGAGACTTTTTATTGTAGAGAATGACACGCTGTGACTGAGTCAGTAACCTGCCTAAAGAGTTGCAGTACCAATAGAAGAAATAAACAAAAGGTCCTGCCGTTGTGAAACAGAAGACAAATGAGTAAAAATTCTTCATTTAAAATGTCAGTTTAGCATTTTACCAAGAGAGGCTGAAAACCTCTGCCAGCCCACCTCTGCAGTAGACTTGTCCTGATGCATCGTGCCTCATCTACATCCCCCGGAGCCAAACCCGTGTGTGACACACGATGTGCTGACAAACTGCCCCCTCCTGGGGCTAAGGCAGCGCTCAGAGCTTCCCTTCTGCCCCAGGGACTGCAGGAGTGTCTGAAGCAACAAGGGAAGATAATGTGTCAGTGCCAATCTTGGACAAGGTTACTGGACTTTTCTAATGATTTTGGCCACAACAAATCCAGGCACAGAGTTGAGCATGGTCCAGAGCTGATGCCTGCTTCCCAGATGGATCACACTGATGTCAGTAGTATGCTATAGCATATTTCATGCTGCACTTTTCCTTGAAGCCAAATAAAACTTAGGAGACACAGAAAGGAAAATGATCCAACAGACTGTCTGCAATCTTGTTATTCATTCCTGTTAGTATACAACAAATATTTAATTTGGATTACACATTATTCCCCTTTCAAAACAGTAGATTTCTAACACACTTAGACTAGTTCCATGTTGATAAGCTGTCATGCCTTTTATTGGTAAGTTGCATTACTAAGGCTGGGACTGACCCATGACCCATCAGTCCACTGCTCCAGATTCTCCCTCTTGTCTGGACACAGCCACTGAGACACAATCCCAAACTGAGGGCCTCTCCCATGGAATGGTTGGATGAGCTCTCTGCTATAACTCACAAAGTTACTTTATTTTCTGAAATGTCTACAGGATAATGAGGTTCAAAAAAAAAGAAAGATGGACACAGCTGAAATAGAAAAGAATAAATACAAGGGGTTTAGTGTAACTAAGTTGCATCTGCCATCTACCTGGGGAGGAACAACCCAGGCACCATTACATGATGGGGGCCACCCAGAGATGACAAATAGTGACCACCAGGACATCCAGGTCCTTTTCTGCATATCTAAGTTGAAGCCAGACATGTACCCTTGCCACAGAAAGCCCTTTGCTACAAACACCACAAAAGCTGGCTTGTGGTAAATCCCGAAAAGTGAAAGCTCATAGTGTGTAGCAAATATTTACAATTGCAGCATTGGTCATGCAGCTAATTAAAATTACTATTTATTTGCCTGACTTAATGCATATAAAAATTCCCCCATCCTCACCCCAGCCCTTCCCTCAAGTCTGCCTATTTACAGAGGGTCAGTTTTTCTGCTTGATTCACTGATCATTCCAAAACTCCATTTCACATATCAACTCCATGTTACAGACCAACACACAAGCAGTTTTACATATCTTGCAATCCCAGCACATAAGGTGTTTCCCTACCAGGTACATGTTCCCACCTGCCATGGAGAGACAGAATAAATAAGATGTATTTCCTGAAGATGTCCAAAGCACAAGCTGCTATCAGTAAAACAAGTAAGACTGCACAGGAGATGACAGAAGAAATTGCAGGTATTCCATGCAGGTAGGACTTCTTACAGGGCTTTGGCTTCCAGTGGGGAAAGGAACAAACCTCTTTAACTCATTGACCGAGGGCTGAACTTGGATCAAGAGTAATGACCTTGGATGAGCATTTTGGTCTAGCAATTTTACTTTTACATTAATTTTTCTAAAGTTTAGGGAAATTCCATATGACAAAGAAAAGAAGCACTGCACTACAAGGCAAACACATATTGCAAGTAAGAGTGGTGAAGAGTCTCATTAAAGATATCACTCCTCAGGTGGGTCCCNTAAAGTTTAGGGAAATTCCATAAGACAAAGAAAAGAAGCACTGCACTACAAGGCATACTGCAAGTAAGAGTGGTGAAGAGTCTCACTCCTCAGATGGGTCCCAACAGCTGAAGTAGAAATTTGGATGCAGTAATGGCATTCAAAATAGAGTTAGCCCTTCACTTAGTGAGCTGGAAAGGTATTTTTCATTCATTTCTCATGTGTTTTTCTGCTCCTGCATCTGCACTTTAGAGATATAGACACTGAATATGTGCTTTCTATAAGAAAACAGCAGACTCTTCAGGAAAATGACAGTGAAGAATGACTTATAATTGGTGCCAATATATGCATGGAAATTGCTGGTCTTAAGCAAGCTAAGCAGGGTTTGGAGACATTACAGCATTTCTATTTGGTTGTGTGTATAACGAGCTGTTAATGCTATTCTGACAGTATTTGCAGAGTAAATATTTCTTTGTCTTAAACACAGGCAAATATTCTGCAGATTTGTGGGCTTGCAGGTTATGATTATTAATTACTATCCTCAGTGTAACTTTTGTCACTGGATTTCTTAAGTATTTTAGTCTACAAAAGTAAGCGAGCAGAATTTGTTTATTTTTGGACAAAACTAATATGAAACTTGAATTTAGCTAGCACTCATGGAAGAGATGTGCCTTGGCCACCCATAT
>VZRX01012919.1:173883-211670 GCA_013398075.1 Notiomystis cincta | reverse complement strand
CCATTTCACATATCAACTCCATGTTACAGACCAACACACAAGCAGTTTTACATATCTTGCAATCCCAGCACATAAGGTGTTTCCCTACCAGGTACATGTTCCCACCTGCCATGGAGAGACAGAATAAATAAGATGTATTTCCTGAAGATGTCCAAAGCACAAGCTGAAATCAGTAAAACAAGTAAGACAGGAGAGGACAGAAGAAATTGCAGGTATTCCATACAGGTAGGACTTCCTACAGGGCTTTGGCTTCCAGTGGGGATAGGAACAAACCTCTTTAACTCATTGACCGAGGGCTGAACTTGGATCAAGAGTAATGACCTTGGATGAGCATTTTGGTCTAGCAATTTTACTTTTACATTAATTTTTCTAAAGTTTAGGGAAATTCCATATGACAAAGAAAAGAAGCACTGCACTACAAGGCAAACACATATTGCAAGTAAGAGTGGTGAAGAGTCTCATTAAAGATATCACTCCTCAGGTGGGTCCCAACAGCTGAAGTAGAAATTTGGATGCAGTAATGGCATTCAAAATAGAGTTAGCCCTTCACTTAGTGAGCTGGAAAGGTATTTTTCATTCATTTCTCATGCGTTTTTCTGCTCCTGCATCTGCACTTTAGAGATATAGACACTGAATATGTGCTTTCTATAAGAAAACAGCAGACTCTTCAGGAAAATGACAGTGAAGAATGACTTATAATTGGTGCCAATATATGCATGGAAATTGCTGGTCTTAAGCAAGCTAAGCAGGGTTTGGAGACATTACAGCATTTCTATTTGGTTGTGTGTATAACGAGCTGTTAATGCTATTCTGACAGTATTTGCAGAGTAAATATTTCTTTGTCTTAAACACAGGCAAATATTCTGCAGATTTGTGGGCTTGCAGGTTATGATTATTAATTACTATCCTCAGTGTAACTTTTGTCACTGGATTTCTTAAGTATTTTAGTCTACAAAAGTAAGCGAGCAGAATTTGTTTATTTTTGGACAAAACTAATATGAAACTTGAATTTAGCTAGCACTCATGGAAGAGATGTGCCTTGGCCACCCATATTAGTAGAGTAAATTCATTTTATAGAGCACGCTTATAGAGGAAAAATTAATTCCCTTATTTTAACAAATTTTTACTAAAGATATTACTGTTCTCAATAAAGATTATTCCAGAGGAATTAAAAAAGCATGGCAGGTATATTGGTGGGCAGAGACAAACTGACAGCTGAGGTCACCCAGACAGAAGCCTTCCCACCAGAAGGAATGTCTGAGTTTGCACACATTGTCTTGTGTCAGGACCAGAACCAGCAGACAACACAGGCACTGGTGACCATAAAAGCATCGTGACAGGAATCAGCCAGACATGGTTTCTTTTGTCTCTTTTCACACTTTACACATTGTGCTTTTACAAATGCCTCTCTCTACCCTTTTAGCTGTTTTCGCTGGTTTTAGCACTTCTCCTATCACAACACTTCATGTTGCCATTCCAAATCAATTCCACTCCTCTACACTGGATTTTCTCCTTTCTGACCTTTTCTTTTCAGAATGAATGAAGATAAACACAAACAGGCATGTGACTCTGCAGCAGTATGTCCCCACATACAGCTAATCAGCAATAGCTGTAGTACATTCAATTCACACTTGGGAAAAAAAGGTAATTTAGATTGATTTTCAAGGAAAGCTGTGCTTGGAGAACAGTAGACTTCAATTTTCAAGGATATAATAACAGAGAATAAGAACTCATTACCACAGCTCTCATATTATCCTTCCTCTCTCAAAAAATAAAAATTAAATGGTGCATTGAAACAACCATCAGAGGGTGCATATACACCATGAGTTTGGCTTGATCCCTACTTTAGTGTTAGGCCCTGGTACACTGACTGCTCATACACATAAAATGTGTCCATTTCAACTCTTGGACATGAAGCTCCAATTGCTCCTCTGAGGATTTAGCCCCAGCCTAAAGGATCTCATTAATTAGTCTGAAGGAGCTCATAAAAATTGTATGGATGTACTCAAAGCATTCTTTTCCTAAAAGAGGAGGACTGACCCTTAAAATTTATAGACTGATCTGAGTGTGAAAGATATATCCATCTCTATTGACAGATGCTTTGAGATAAGAATGGACTTGGAAAGTGTAAATGATTTTTCACTTCCTACTATATAGCCCATGAAAAACAGATGAGAGAAGAAGGATTTAAAATATAGATGGGGTAGTTACAAATAAGTTATGTTCAGCTTTGTCTGTGCAATGGTCCAGATACCTCCCAGTCATATCTTTCCAACTACAAATATCAAAAACTGCTATACTGAAACTGAGCAGAAATTTTAAACTATAACAAGAAGCAATCAGTCAGGAGCAAATCAAGAACTAATGCAAAAGTCACAATGACAGATTTATGATTTTGTGGCTGTGTTAGTTCTCATGACTACTGATCTAGCCATGATGGTATTTCTATGGCTATTAAAGAAAGAAACTCAAACTTGTATTTTTTTAACACTTCACTAAGAATGTCCAGAAATAAGGCAAAAGTTCTCCTGTTACATAAAAAGGGATAGAAATTTTGTCTTGGACAAACTCACTGGCATGTATGAGGATATATTTCACAATCCTATTTCCCAGATTCAGAATTTTACTTAGGTCAACAAGGAGGTGAAAGACCAAGTTTCATTTTCAAAATTTGGCTGAACTTTATTTATGCTTGCCAAACGAAAGAAAAAGCGATATTTTTATAGGAAGGGAGAAATTAAATTTTGCATTCCCCTAATTATTTAAAAAAAAAACCACAAAACTTGAGAGTCGTGTTTTTTTAAAGCAATCTGTTGTTGGACTAAAACAGGACAGAATGACACAAACTGAGAAGCAGCAATCTGATAATCAAGGTTTTGATCTTTGATTCTTAATGTCAGTGAAGTTCCACACTCTCACTCTGAATGATGCACATCGAGCATAGTTCTATCCATCATTTTGGACAATATTGAAGTTAGATCTGTTCTGAAATGTTTGATGAAAAGAAGCAATCACATGGCTTTAGCCCATGCTAACACCTCAGCTGCTTTATCTTGTTTTGCTGATCCATAGATCCACATGGTTTAGCACTCCTAGGTGTGCTATGCACATGATAGAGCAATGTTTAGAGTATAGCTCCACCACAGTAAATGCCTCTTTTATGAAAAATATGAAATATAGAAGTTATAATAATGGGTTAGGATAAAGAATCTGAATACCAAATCACAGAATTGTAAAGGCTGAAAGGCAGTGCTGGAGACCTTCTAGTCCAATTCTCCACTCAAAGCAGGGTCAACTACAGCAGCATTAAACACTGACCAGGAAGGGTCCAAGGATGGAGACTCCAGAACCTCTCAGAGCAGCAGAGTGCCAGTGTTTGATTACCTCCACCAAAAAAAACTACAAATCTTGTATTTAATTGTAATTTCCAGTATTTAGTTTTTATCCAGTGCCCCTTGTCATGCCACTGGCCACTGCTTAGCAGAATCTGGCTTTGACTGCTTTATTTTCTCCCTCAAATATTCATACACTTGAATAGGACTCACTGAGCCTTCTCTTCTTCAGGCTCAACAATCACAACTCTCTCAGCCTCTCCTCATACAAGAGATGCTTCAGTACCTTAATCATGTTAGTGGCCCTACTTGGACACACTCTAGTCCATGTCTTTCTTTTACTAAGGAGCCTAGAACTGAACATGGAATTGCAGGTATGTTTCCCCAGAGTTGGGCAGAGAAAGAATCACCTCCCAAAAACTACTGACAGTGCCTTTCTCCATTCAGCTCAAGATGCTGGAACTATTGTGCAGCTTTCTGACATTTACAGCATTGACATCCTAGATAATCTATTCATAAAGCTGCTGTCTTCACATGAATTTGATTTTTTACATGGAAAACCCCATCTGTTTAGGTACATGTTACATAACAGAATATTTCACTCAAGAATGGACAGCTTACAGAAAATCCAGTCTGCTTAATAATGAAAAAATACTTTGTCTTGGAGCAACTGGGAAAAGATACAAGCTCTTTAGACAACAGTAGCTCATAAAAACAAAACATGAAAGTCAAAGCTATTTATAGTGCCTGAGATTATACAACTTGAGGAAAAAAAGTTATTAAGAAAATACTGCTCAGTTTCCCCAGTCTATTTCTGAAGTTTTTTGATCTAGATAAGCAAATAAATTTAATTATATGAAATAAAATAATAAAACTGTAAACATGATCAGAAATATCTTTCTTTCACCAAGGTGCAGATAGGATGCAACATGAACAAATTAAAAGGGAATAATCACTTCCTGTGCTATATGAAAAAGCTTTCTGTGTGCTTTCTTGGGTATTACTACTGCAATTGCCAATGGAGAAATATCCTAAAGTCTAGCTGGGGCTGTAAAATCTCTGTCCTTGGTAGTTTTCAAGACCTGACAATGAAGTCAACAAATCTGGTCTTATCAGATAGTTGAGTCTTTGAGAAAGTTGCTGGACTAACAACACTCCAAGCTTCCTTGCAACCTGAATAATTCCATGATTTGATGGTCCAGATGATTAGATTTCTTCTCTTGTGATGTATATAGTGTTTGGAGACCTTAAAGGCTATGCAGTCCCATATGGAAAATAAGTTCTTTGCAAATTTGTTGTGCATTTCTTGCTTTATTTTACTACGCTGCATACAAAGCAGGAAGAAATATTCTAATTTGAAAGCAGAAATGCACTCAGAAAATTCATCTGTTACTTAAATTATAAATAATTTCTTCTTTTCCTCCAGAGCGTCCACAAAAGGTGAGTAAACTCTAGTAAGACTATTTGAGTCTTACAATCTGACAAAATAGGTGATGGGAAAACGTGCCAGAGGCTTATCCTATTTAATCCTATCGCAAGATCTGAATGTCCTTTTATGTGTAACGGAATTAGTTCCACTGCTACTGATTTCTGCAGACTCTGGTACTCAAAGCATTAGGTTCATCTTCCCCTACACCTCCAAAGTAAGCAAGATATGGAATAGCTCCAAAATGAGAGGTAACTCTTTATCTTAAACCACATCGACTTCCTTGAATATGCTTGTTTCTTAAATAATTTCACAAAGATGGAATGCAGAACTTCACATTATACAAAAGATTTTATGAAGCAAACACAACTGAAAAGCTTTTGTCAATTGAAAAGAATAGAAAGCTATTCTCTGTGGAGGAGAAGCTTTTACAGGATAAAAAAAAGCTTTTACAATACAATCCAAAGCCAAACATCCATTTCACTCCAAGTCTGTCCTCCCAAGTGTTTTGCAGAGCCTTACAAACAGAAAAATAAGTTTAGTTTAGTACAGAGTAACCTTGGGATAAAAACTCCAGAACCTGAGTTTAGAATCAAAATATCCCCACTGTTTTAATCACCTTTTAAACAAAATCTGTCAAAAGTGAAATTTGCAAAGAACTTTCCTCTGAAATTCTCCACTAGGAAAAAAAAATCTGTTTTCTACTTTAAATCATTTAGATAAAGAATAAAAAAATTCAATAATTCTAGCCAACTGAAACTGCTAAACTTCCACAGCTTTGTATGTAAAGGTCTATTGACCTGGTATCCCTAGAGCATCCTACTCTTTTCTTTGAGATTTGCCAAGTATCTCATTCCCAAATAAGCAAAATAGCAAATCATACCAATACAGTGTAAGGGGTGAATTTAGACATTGAAAGATTAATTCAAAAGGCAGTATAAAACTCAGTTTGATAACATTTCAAACAAATGGGTAAAGTTGAAGTTTTTTTTCCCTTTGCTGTGCCTTCACACACATACACAGTACTGACCTTCTACTGTAACCTCCAGCTTCACAACTACAGACAAAACCCAAATTGTTCTACCCTGTGGGACCCCCAGTTTGTCTGGTAACTGTGTGTGAGTGTTGGTGCCACAGGCAGTGTCTGTATGAACAAGACATAGCCTGGGCGGGCTGAGGATGTCTGTCCTGAGAAGATACCAAAAGAGGACAAACATATTTACAGAACAGAATCTTCCTCCTTAATCTGTGTTTGCACAATGGGCTGCACAGGGAGGACTCTCCACACCACCCTTTCAATGAGCACAGCCCTTCTTTCAAATAAAATTTCAAGGCAGAGCCATCACCCTTGCATCCTGCCCCAGGCACCAAAATGCTGCCTTGGCAGTCCATGTACATGCCAGTCCATGCCAGGGTTTATCATTTAAGGCCTTTTTCTGCATGGAAGCTGGAGAAAATGGCTCAGGACTACACCCCCTGGATCTCCTGGACTAGAGACCAGGAAGATAAACATCTCCACATTCCTAACAAACAGGAGCAAAGAGGTCCCACAGGAGGAATGCAAAGAAACAGTTTTTTAACATGGTTTGCAAAGTCTTTTTCTACTTATTTATTTATATCCTGAATGGCACAGGCCAGAGATTGAAAGACAGAAGTGTCATTAGGGAGTGACTAGAGACAAATAAATATTCTGCATTAGAAAGCAAACAAGCCAAAACAAGGTGCTTTTTGCTCTGTGAATATTCCCTCTAGGTCTCATTAACTGTCAGAAATTAGGCAAAGTTCTAAACATTTTCCACTGTGGCTCTTGCTTCTGGGAACATTCATATTGATGTCACCATTTCAGAAGTGATTCAGAGCAACTTGCAGGCAGCAGTCAGACAAACTTTCCACTGACAGTAATATCACAGCCTGTCATTTTACATTTTAATTATGTTCCCTATGCTACAGCAGTGCTCAGTTCATGTGGCCTTCCTGGTATTGAAGTGTCAGACAAAAAAGCCCAGGCATGGCTTTTATGTTTGTTTTTGATGAGTTTTCATTGTGACCTTGCTTGCCCTGGGGAGAAATGGACCAAAAGTCGCCCTTTGTTGTTAACATTCTTTAAACTCTGTCTTTGCTAACAGCTTTGGGAACCCCTAGGTAGACAGTGTTCTTAGGACTGTCCATGCTCTTTTGCAGCTCAGCTCTTCTGGCACTGGGGTAGGAGGGGTGAAATGCCAGAGCACCTCTTTTACCTCTTATTCTGTGCCTCTGAGGCACAGACACTCAAAAGCACATCAGAAGCTAATGCAGCTCCAGTAGATGACCTGGCAGTCCCAGGAGGTGCCCAAGCATCCTTTTAAAATCCAAAAGAACTATGGAGGGGAAACACACGTGGGTCAAGATGAACACAGCTATGACTACAGGAATCTGTCCTCTGAATTCAGTGCCCCTGCACTTACGAAATGAATCCTTAATAAAATCAAGGGTCTATCAGCCCAGCTAGGAAACAGCTCAACAGCCATGGTCTTGATGGCATTCAGCTCTTCTGCTCCTCACTGTACCTGGAACTACTACTCCATATGGAAGCTGCTTACAAATAGTTTTCATCAGTTAAAGCAGAATAGCAGGATGAGGAATAAGAATCTAGGGCAGAGACGTTGCAGATAAGATAAAACCAATTAAGTCAATGATTTGACATTTCTCTTGTTGCAAAACGCATGAGTATTAATGAGCTACACATTTTTAAAAGGAAATAAAACAGACACACTGAATTGTATGACTGTTGCAGAAGCCCAATTAATATACCATTTCTGTTAGATCATCTATTATAAGCAATAGAAAAATTTTATGTCTCTGATAAATATATTGAAGTTTATAAATGAGTTTTCACCAAAGTGTTCAAAGAACCTATTAAACAGGAAAAAAGCTATATCTAGAAAGGTCTGCTCTACTCTTGATGTTTTACCAATCCTTAAGAGAACAGTGACCTGCTATTAGCTTGGCTTCATTTAGGAGTTACTGTCACACATCATATTATCACAATCAGTAATCCTTCTGTGAAAGAACAATTTATTAAAATCTGTGTAATTTGCTTTTACCTTGAAAGAGGATACCTGAGTATAGCTGCTGTGAGGAGTTTAGAGCAAATGCCACATAAAACTCACAGCTTCACCCACAATCTCCATTAACTGCCAAGGCATTGATCTTGGGCTTGTCTGTTTCCAGCAATGAAGAAGAGAGGAGCAAAAATTATCTGCTCTAAAAGAAGTTTGCAGTCTAATTTTGTTTTCAGAATCTGAGCCAGAGCTTTAAAAAGTCCCATTCCTTCATGCCTGTATAAATAGTAGAGCTTTAGAAGTCCTACATGTTGAGTTCTAAAATAGCTTGGAGTGATTTCTTTCAGAATGAAACATAATTGGATGTGTCAGATGTTCTCCCAGCATTTTCTTCAGCACAGTGTAAACAGGTATGAAAAAAAATCCTTGTGTTAGCAGCTCAAAGCACAAAGAATTACTGAAAATTAAAGCATAAAGTTTAACTTGGTCACTTTGTTGCACCAGCTACCAAGTAGATGAAGACCTTGGGGTGAAGCAGGAAATCCCATGTCATGGCTGAAAGAAATCCAGACAAGTTTACCTACATATAAGTTACATAAAATGTAATTTAATTCATTCTTATTGACCAGCCTTAAATATACCAAACAGCTGGTGTTTAAGATACCATTACTTGTGTGGGAGCAGATACTGATCACCTCAACCAATATGGCAACACACTGCTCCTCCATTCTCACTGCATGCAGATTCATGGGAAAGATCATTCATTTACTCTTTGTAATCCACTGGGTAATAATGAGAGAACATATAACTTAAAATGTAACTGAGAACATATAAATTAAAATAGCAAAGATGCAAGGCTTTGAGGTTTTCTTGGGGGTGGTGCTGGAAATGATTAGAATGAAATCTAGAGGTAGGAAAATGGAAATGCATGTTATATTGCTTCCCCTCAGTGACAGGGTGTTGAAAGAAAAAGTCAATCCTGCCATGTGCAATGTATTATTTATACACTGTCAGACTAATATGTAGTTTTAGCAGTGAAAAAGTAACCTGGGTAGAGAAATAGAAATCAGTAGTATATAGCCACATGAATATGAAGGTGGCCATAAACAACTCTAATTTAGAAGTGTTACAGCAAAATCATAATTTTTTTTTAACATTTCTGCAGGTCTGCAACCTACATCATCAAGCAGTGCAGCCCAGGAGGCACTGAAGAGTGTGTGACAGCAGTTGTGCCTGGCTCCTTGTATAGGATGTCCCCTGGGGGGGTTCTCTGTCACCCTTAAACCAGAGTACAGCAAAACGTGTAACCATAAGGTGTGAGCTCTCATTTCCACCTAGAAATGCCCAGCACAGTCCACTGGGCTGGAATGGTCCTGCAGTATTTCCTACTCTTTTTTCTTCTTTCTTTAGGATTCACTTATCACACAGCTCTTTGTGCCACCTATTTGCACACACCAGTAGCACAGTATATCTTTGCACACGCTGCCCCCAGAGAAAGAAGACAGTAGAAATAATGATTTCAGCAGGATCAAATTTTCATCATTTGGAAAACTGACATCAAAGCAAGTTGGCAGAAGTGAAAGCAGATACAGCAGAAGGAATGACCCACTGTGTAAGACTGGTCTCTTACTCAGTAGCTAGCCTCACAGTCTTCTCAATGCATTCATCTCCATTTTTATTCTTGCTGGGAGTTGGAAAAAAGGAAAGAAGGTGCTCTTAAAACACTTGTACAGGTGGAGGTATGATCAGTGGCAGAGTCTAGTACTCAGCATCTAATATTTATTTATTGACCACAGATGGAATGACTTTACTAGAAGTCCAGCATGACCCAGAGAGATAAGAGCTGAGGTTACCAAGCACTAAATAGTGGTGAGCCTTGTTTTGAGCTTCTCTTTGGATTAAGTGGAGGGAGGGAGAGATCAAAAGAGATGTTTTCAGAAGACAACATGCATGGTTTTGAATGGGAAGATGGGAGGAATCACTAGAGGCATCTAAATCTCCCTAAACTCTGTACAGTGCACACAAGCTGAAGATACTGTTCAGTCCTAGGTTAAATTAAACTACATGTGCTAAATCTAACCCTAACTCTTGTTAATTGCGGCAAGATCCCTTTCAAACTGTCTGTAGCTAAGCAATAAATAGCCAAAGATCTCTTTCATCCTCTTGCAGGCTGCAGCTTGGATGGAAAACCATCCTTCAGGAAAACCTCCAGGAAAACCTGGACAGGATAAAGGATTGGGCTGACTGGAACCTTATGAAGTTCAGCAGAGCCAAAGGCAAGGTCTGGCATGTGGGACAGAACAAAACCCTGCACTACTGCAGGCTATGGACCAGCTGTCTGGGGAGCAGCTCTGCACAGAAGCTGATGAGGGCATTAGATTCAATGACCTCCAGAGGTCCCTTACAAACTAAAATATTTGGTGGTTCTGTGTTTCTATGAAAAATTCTGTATGCAGGAATACTAGATGAGGGTAGGGAAAACTTCCAGCTACTGTGCAAGGCAAATGATGGAAACACAACTCTGAAAAGTGTTGGAGAGGGAATACAAAAATGCAAATGTTCTACATACCAGAGAAACACAAGATTTGGAGTAAAACATTGCAGAGAATATAGATAAATGAAAAAAAAAAAATTGCTTTTAACTTAAGGAAATGCACGCTATTTTGTCAAAATTTTCTTCAGCTACTGTCCTATAACCGGACACCAATTTTTTCATATTTTGAAAAATGAAATAAAATAAAATTGAAAATTAATTGCTTTCATGGAAAACAATTAATAGAAATACTTAAAATATTAACATATAAAATGGAAACAAACTAAAATTGTGAATTGAAAGGGAAACAGAAACCTAAGAGATGAGAAATAAACCCAAAAATATTTCTAGTCATAACTAAAAAAATCAGTTCTTCACAAAAATTGGTCAGAGAAGTGCCCCTTTTGAGACACATGTCTTCTTTTAAAGAAAACCTGTTTATGAAGGGCCTGGAATTAATGACATTACATTTTTTTCTACAACAGCACAACTGAGTTCTGCAGCTTTCAGCTAGCCATACATTTTTGGCAATGCAAACCTGTAAAAAAAATTAGTTTAATAACATATAGCTGTCATTTCTCTCAAAGACAACTCTTCAGTAAACAAAAAGGCAGACATACTAATAGTTATAAAGTGGCAGCAGCACGAATTTGACAGCCCTTCATCATGCTGCTGTGACAAAATCTATTCTGTCATCCTGTTTTAAAAAACATTATATTGAAAGACAACCTTCCATTTCCTTTCAGATAAATGATGAAATGGATCTGTTTAATGTCTTTTTGTACTCTGTCATGAAGCAGGTCATGATTCTCCTGCACACTTCTGAGCCAAGATAAATACCTAATTATATGTAGTTGATATTTAAAACTACAATATCTAACAGAGTAGAAAGATGTCATTCCTGCAGTATCTGCTCTTTACCACAAAGTGATGGTGAGAGTGGCCTGCAACTGCTACAGAAGCTAAATGCCAAATTTATACATTATTCCAGAATATTCAGCAGGCAAATCCCTTGGGAACACTTGAAAACCCTGACTCTCTTTTCAGAAATTCTGTCTTTTGCAGAAAATCAAACTAAAGACAGGGTTTGAGACAGCTACCATAAAAGAGGCCTGGTACTCCATGATCCTTTAATAATTGCACAACACATTGGCCAGAGATGCTAGAAGTGGAGAAGAATAGAAGTAATTTCAAATGCAAATTATTCAAATGAGAACAGTAGAAAGCTGAAACACTGAAAGCATTTACAAAAGCAATAATAAAAAGAACCCCAATTATCCATTGTTGATACTCCTCATTCCACCATCATTAGACCACTCTGGTTAATATACATTTTTATATTTTCCAGTCATGACAAACTGGTGGAACGGGAAGTGAAGCTAGAAAACCCAGTAAAGAAGCCTGCTCAGAGATGTACCATTGTAGTTTGGATAAATACTTTTTCCATTCAATCTCTGAACAAACAAATGGTAATTAAGGTGCTCTGTTTTTAGGAACATCTGATGATTAAATACTCTTGGTTGGAAGTGTTTTGTTAGTGGGATTGCATTATAAGCTTTCCATTTGGTTCTGCAGAACTAAACTTCTACATTTTCAGCAACCCTTGCTTATGTAAATATCTCTTTGTTCTATGACTTGTTTGAGTAATATTAAAACTTCTAATAGTTCTTCCTCTCTAAAATGTCTGGGTACAGCCTGAAGATTTTGGCACAGCTAGCAAAATGGGAAAACTGAAGACATTCAATGTTTTTTAGAAATTCTGAAGAATATAAGTTGCAACAGGTAAAACTGGCTGAAACAGCAAGAAAATCACAATCTATTTCAAACATCATCAACTTCCTTAGGCCCACAATATCCCAATGTTTTTTGGCTGCAATGCCAAGATTTTCTCTTGTGAGGTTGCTGGGTTTTTTAAAATACCCTTTTGACTGGGTTGCCAGAATGTTGTTATGGTTACTGATGTTTTGCTTTTGAAGAGCCTCATCATGAAATGCAGCTCTTTCTGTCATATGTGGAAGGACCATGCAGAGATGGGGAAAATCATTAAATTGCATTGGATTATAAATATAAGCCCAACAAGATGTTGCTCTAGGATCTAAGGACAGAGACAACAAGGGAAACAATGGAATTAATCTGATATAGAATAGGTGCTATTGTCTTTCCAGATTTTCTCTGGGCATTTGAGGAACTATAAATGAACAGACACAATCATTATAAATTCTAGGACTGTTTTTCCCTAACTGTAAAATAGACTTAGAAAACCATCAAGAAATACATCTAGTGTCCTAGTAAGCCAAGAAAAAGAAAAAAAAAAAAAAAAACTACCTCTGAAAATGTTTGCTTCACTTGCTAAAAAGACTGTCATACTTCTCAGGAGAACTTAATTGATACTTTAGTTACATTTATCAGAAGTACTAATGAGATGGGCTTTATGCTGAGCTGAGACCAGTGGGGTACAGTTCCACTGACTTGAACAGAGCCATTTATGCTCAAAGACTTGAACCACTCTTTTTTTGATACTTATGGAAATTTCAAACACTGTGACTCTTCCTACAGCAAGCCTTTCTGTAACTAGTACAATATGCCAGTTGAGGAGCATTACATAGCAGCCAATGCTGCCTTAATTATGCAAAATCCAGTGCTGTGTACTGTGAGCTGAAAGTAAGAATCATGATTGCATAGGTCTTCATATGGGCTGATGATGCTATATCCTGTGAAACAAGCTCTTTATAAATCTTGCTCCTCACAAAGTGTGCTGTTTAGACCATGAAATCTTAACTATTCTCATTATTTGTGCTAGACAGTTCATTACTTTGTGTTATTACCCTAACAGCCATTCAAGGCAGAAATGACACAGGTGCTTTACTCTCTGTTATTATAATCTTACTATTTCTGATGCCAAAATCAATCATTCATGTGTATTCTGGGTGACTGCAACTTAGTGACTCAGGTAGGGATTTTGAAAATGCATTCAAGAGGTAAGTTGAAAATAGATTTTGATGATATGTTGTTGAGTACTTTTCACAGTTTTGAGGATAATGTGCAACTTCCTTAGAATAAAACATTCAAATCAACCTTAAATACTCAAGCAAGATTTAAGTTTTGCCCTACAGATATTAAATGGATTCATTTGAAAAAGTCAATAAATTAAATAAGTTTCATTAGGAGAAAACCAAAACTTTAGCCAGAATTCACATTCGCTCTTCATATTCAACAGATTTTCATAAGATATATTTTAAGAACTTCAGTGAAGTGTGGATAACTATATATACCAGGCAGATTTTGGTGGCTAATGCTGAAGGCTAAATAGTGTCTTGGGAATACAATCATAGACTCATAGACTGAATCATAGAATCACAGAATAATTTGGGTTGGAAGGGACTTTACAGACCTCCTAGTTCCAACCCTCCTGCCCATCCTCATGGCCTTTCTCTGGATTATCTCCAACAGACCTATGTCCTTCTTATGTTGGGGGTCCCAGATCTGGATGCAGCACTCCAGGTGGGATCTCATAGAACACAGTAGAGAGGTAGAATCGCCTCCCTCAGCCTGCTGGCCACGCTGCTTTTGGCACAGCCCAGGACAAGTTTGGCTTTCTGGCCTGAGAGCCCAGAATGGCTGGTACAGGGCTTCCATCCCCCATCCTCACTGGCACCTTCTGGCTTAAGAGCATGTGCTGCTTTCCACCCACTCTGCATTTTTATACATAATATGCAAATTCTGGTCCTAGTCTGACATAAAATTCCTGCCTCCTGTCCAGCCACTTGGATCTGCACTCTCTCAGTTGGCAAAAGAGACTGGATAGGAAATGGACTGTACCATGCCAATCCTTGGCATTCCTGGAAAGAAGGGTTTTGACTTATGTTTGTGAATGAAATAATACATATTTCTTCCCATTGTTTGTAAAAGAGTTTTGGTTAGGATAACAGCATGAAGAGTGAATTTGTGAGAATTAAGGAGTGCAAAAGTCTCATCTAATAAAATGCAACAGTGTACAGCAGAATACCAGAGCACTAACACTGGAGATGCTTACTGAAGTGAAAGAATAAATTTCATAACTGCAATCACAAATATTCTGTTTCTGGTCTTGTAGAAAATTATCTCTTTTCTTTCCTTCTCCCTTCGGAGTCTCGTCTAGCAGTAGATACTATGCAAATTCTTCAAAACACGATATTATACAAAAATCATGCTAAAATTACAGCTCCAGTGAAACTCAGGAATTTAAACAATACTAAACTATGTGAAATGAATCAAATGGAAGACAAATTAAAATTAATTCTTTCAGAATGCTGATGCATTCATGCATTTCCTTCCTGAGCGGTGCTGAGAAATATTAAACCACAAATTTTATTTGTTTTCACATTTAGATCTGTTTATGGCTTCACCATACATAAAGTTTTTCCCAGAGAGAGAGAAACACTGCAAGTGCATCTTTGGAGAGTTTAAATTTTGTATTGTAAGCATATATGAAACCAGAACAGATTGTTGTGAGGTGGCTCTCAGATGGCATCTCTGAGATGCCTTATTGCATTAGAGGGTTAGAATTTTGTAACCAAGGCCATGGGGGCAGAACTCTGTTCTTTGTAGGCTCCCTGTGGGCACTGTGTTTGGTACTCAGTTATCAAATTTCAGCAGTAATAGGAGCAAATTAGAAACAAAACCAAAATGAAATATGCAATGAGATAAACTGCAAGATCTTTAGATCTGAAGGTCCCTTCAGAAACCAGTGCAATGCTAGATTTCCACTGTTGTATATGAACAAAGATTAATGTTTCTGCAGTGTTTCTTCTTCCCCTACTGCTGCCCTTGTAATTAAGCTTGTAATCAGCTGTTTACACTAGGAAAGGGCCAGTTTGTACTGCGGTTGTACAAGGAAATAAAGCTTATGGAGTCACGGTGTCTACTTGGTACTCCCATTAAGGGGTGGTTTTACTCTCCATTAGACACCAGAAGTTCCTCTAGTAGGGGTGAGGAAGCAGGGAAGAGATGAAGAGAAAAAGATGCAGGAAGCTGGGCTACCTCAGTTCTGTCGAGCACAGAATTACTTGCTTTTCATGTGTTCACCGGCAGATGGTCTTAGCAGACACAGTTTTCATCCTCAATGAGATGATTGTGACACCTATGCCTTTGAAGAACTAATTAGAACTACCATCACAGAAAAATACCTTTTCCTGTGTCCCTTCAGAAACTGAATGACAAAGGCTGCCTTTAGACCATGTCCCTTGCTTTCTTCACCTCCAAACCATCCTGAAGCTGCAAAGTTCTCCAGAAATTACAAGCTAAAGTGAAGGAAGAGCCATCACAGCACAAGCCAAAGCAAGACTATTGAGCCCCTTAATTGATTTCTGACACCTCAGGAAAACAAACTGCTACATGCAATTTGGGTGATGGGTGGCTACATTTCTGTCAGGCTGTGTTGCCAAAATCTGTCTAGAATGGTTGAATTCCTATGAAGGCTTGAACCTCTGGTAAGAAAATTATTCCAGCTTCACTTTGTATTTGTGTACTCATCTTTTTACACAGTTTGTTTATTCCATGAGTTGCTAGTTTTATGCAGAGGATAGTTCATAGAAGACTCTCATACTCCATCATGGCCTAGGTCCTCTGGGATTTCCTCAAAATACTATTTGCCAGCTGTGCTATGTGCCACCTCACAAACAATACTTGTGCAGTGAAAGTGTGCTTAGCACAGTCCTTAGAAGTAACACCTTTTTAAAGTGCTTATCCCTGATATACCACAGCCCTCTACTCACCGCACCTTCCTTGCCGCTCATCACTCCAGGAGCAAACAGATATTTCACCATGAGGCAGCAGGGAAAGGTTTATTTCTTGCTAGTTTGTATGACAGTTCTCACTGCCTAACACACCATTGCTGGCCATCTGAGAGGCACCTGTATCCTTGTTTTTGCAATTCCTCCACTTTACAAAAGCTCTGCCTCCCTTGGAAATAAAGTTATTAATGAAATAAACTCATTTCAGTCCACTTAGAAACACAGCTGAGCAGCCTTCCCAGCAATGCCAGGAACATTTGCTCATTCCAGTTAGTCTTACAAACCCCCAGTGAACCCCCACTCAAAAGCATGGGAATTACCTAGTTCCCCTTTGTGTATCGTTCCCAGGCAGCGATTCCTTATCTGCAAGAACCAAATCTGTACAGAAGACACAGAAAGGCCAGTGGGACAGCATCAACATGAGGAATGTCCTACTTTACCTAAAAAGAAATAAGAAATTACATTCTCATCTTTATGATAACTGACTTGGTCCCTTGCCCATTGAGATGAAATTACAGCACCCCTCTGCCTTGTGTTCCCTCTCACTTGCCTACCTTTGGCACTCAACTGAAGCCACTCCACCTCCTCTGCCCCTTCTCCCCCACCCCACCAGGACAGAAGGGCCATCTCAATCAGGGCCTGAGAGAGAGAAGGAATTAAATTGATGTGACTTCTCCATTCATTTGCTCATTTTCCTAGCTCTGTTAAATTAAATCTGTGTGCTGATACTTGCTACCAAACACACATTCCTAAATTAGTTTTGCTACAGTTAATTTATAGCTACCAGATAAAGCATTCATTTTCTTACGGTGCAGTTTACAGGGAACAGGGGTGGAGGGGGAAGTGTATATATAGCTATTTTTGTAGGTTTTAGATGTTTATAAATACAATATGTAAATGAACAATATTGATTTTTCTCATTAAAAATAAATAAGAACGAGAATTGATAAGATTAGAAAGGAAACAATTAAGAGTGGTAACAATTTGGAATAATAGCTAAGCCTTCTGCATATCTTGAAAATACTGCCTACAGAGAGAGCATTCCATTGCTTTCAGTTAAAACTAGCCCAAGCCCAGCAATCACTTGCACTACAAGAAGAGTGGCAGTAATATTTATTTTTAAATCTTCTTTTGAAAAAAAAATAGATTAAGACCTAGATTTAGATTAGTTCAAGGAGCAAAGGTATATAAATAGCAAAAGACAAAGGTGATATGATGAAAATAAAATACAAAACGTGTCAACACTCTGCTTTTAATAACATAATATAAAAATGCTGTGCTAGCCAACTAATTACCATTTCTTTTTTTCCTGAAGTGTTTTCCCACTCAGATTGTCCATTCGTTCTTTTTAAGCTACTACTTCAAACACATTCAATTATATGACTGCATTTGTAGCACATATAGTAATGCAATTGGCATTAAAGGGAAAATCATGCTCAGAACAAAAGCTTTAATTAGATCTAAATATAGAATTTTAGTGCCACTAGTCATTTCAAAAAGCTTTTGAATCATCAAAGGTTAATTGTCAAGATAACACTGATGTGATTAAAGGGAATAAATATGTCACATTGATTTGGTTCAACATTAACACACTAAGTAAATCCTAAATTACTGCACTCCCTCTAAATCAGACTACTGAAAGTAGATTCTTAAAAAAAATATGAAATGATCTTCTTCCATCCCAGGGATTATTGGTCTAGATAATTGGAATGCTATATGTCTGAACAAGCTTTCAATATATGAAGGTATTGCTCTGATTTAGCAAAGCAACTGCTAGACTGGGAAATCCCATGGGGTTTAAGCACTTTCTGAGTCATTTTGCTTATAATATACTTTTTTTAAATTAGAAAAAAGAAAAAAGAAAACAAAGAGGCATGTAAGAGATGAAAATATTTCAGAGGAAGTGAAGAATCAGAGGCAACATCAACTTTAGCAAGCACTTGGGTGTGAAGTGGCTCAGCAGGGAAGCAGCCAGTGTTTGTCTTATACAGCTGCACAATATGGTAAAAAACTTTTACCTTTATCCAGCCCTCTGGCAGTGGGCTGAAGTTATCCAAAGGATCATGATTGATTTAGACCCTTAGGTCTCTTAGGGGTTGGGGTGCACTTTTCACAGCAGGAGCACAGATTCTTGTTTAATATTCATCAAAAGAATATTGGGTTTGTACACATCCAACTGCTCTACAAGTCGAAGCAGCCAATGCACAGCTAGAGATAATCAGAGGAATTCACTACATGGCTTTAGCTGTGTATCAAAGAAAAGTGCAATGTACATGCAGCTACACATCCCCAAAATATGCTCCAGCAAATGGCAACTAAGGTCTCCTATGAGCTGCTTCTCTTTATACCAGGACAATTAGTATAGCACCATTACAAAAACAGAAATTAAAACATAACTTTTAGTTAGTCCTTAACTTAGAACGTTAGTCCTTTTTCATATTTGGTAGTCATGTGAAATATTCATGAAAATAAGAAGCTTTAGGGGAGAGGAGAGAATTGTGGAAACAAATCCCACAATTTCAGTTAAAAATCACAATACAACTAACACAACTTCATGATTTCCTGAAATGATATATAAATCTTCATGAAATCATATATAAATCTTATTGGATAAAAGCTCAACCAATCAAAAAATTTGTTTTAAAGCAAAATAGATAGATTCTGTGAGAAACTGTATAATTCTTCAGGCATTGTTCTCTGTGTTGAAAAGATTTATAGGTTACTCATTGTGCCTGTCATCAGTTTTGCTTGTCACACTAAAAAATAAATACATCACTTTTCTGCCATATGAGAACTTCTTCTAGGCTGAACTTCTATCCACAATGTGTCCTCAGCTTGGAAATGAAATCCAAACTTTGAGAAATACAGAGCTGCAACCTGTGAAAGAGATAAGCTTCCTTGTGGTGGTAAACTTTGTTAAAAATTACCTTTGTTCATTTTTTAAAGAAACAGATAATGCCTTTTCTTGTGGAGAGGTTGTAATATCAAAATAATTGCTGTGTGACAACGAATTCTGAAAAAGACAAGACCTACTCAAGTCCCACTCAACAGTGAGTTGTTCTCCAGTCTGTAATGACTAGACTGAGTCAGTAAATAAGAAATAACTGCAATATAAGCTATGTTCTGCAATAAGTCTATGTTCTAGTGAGATGTCTGTGAGAGAGGGCTCAGGGGAGGGCAGAGGGCAGAGAAGACTCATGGTGCACTAAATAATTCTTTTGCCATGGTCCTGGTGATCTCTGTGATTAACTTGATGGGCCCCTCAGCAACTGAGAACTTCTTAGCAAGTGGGTATTCCTAATTTGCCCATAAAACAGAGTATGGAGAGATGACCCAGTTTTCAATTCTTTCTCTGCAGCAAAACTCAAATATGTTTGAAAGGGAACAATCCCTTGTCTCTGAAATTCTTGCCACTAGAGACTTGTAGGGCTTCTTAATTTTGCTTCTTCTTTCCAAAAGTATAACACTACAAGACTCTGTGAGCTCAGCTGTGCTGTCCTAGTGCAACTAATTTTCTGCTGATGGACCACTGCCATTCCTGAAGCTTCTGAATCAACCCTTCCTCCCTAAAAAGCAATCTTTATGGAAAGCAGTTGGTTCAAGGGAAAATTGTCTTTCCTGATGTAATTCAGTGCAGAAATTGAAAGTGTTTTGAAGAACCAAGCATACTGGAGACAGTTTTCCCCTTCCATTGAAGGAGTGGGACTAGTGCAGCAATTCCATAGAGAGCTCCGAGTCCCCATGAGGTGCTCAGGAAATAATTCCCAGAAGTGGGAGGTAGGGCAAGTGCATAGGTGAAACCTAAAGGTTCCTTCCAACCCACTTTGTCACACTGCTCTGACAGCAATCCAGCATTCTCCATAGCAGAGCAGACCTGAGATTTTGGCAGTCTTTAGCAGATTGTTCTTCCCTGTTTCATTGTCACCAGAATTGTCAGTGCTGCCATTAACATTACTTCAGAAATTGCTGCTATTCTGAAATTTTCATCTGCTCCTATGTCAGAACTCTGGAAGGCTTCAGAAACTCTCAGCAGAAGTGTCGTTATCAAACCAGCAACATCACAGTCGCAACAGGAACCAGCATGCTCAATTAGTCTTAATGTACTATATTTCTGTTCCTAATTTAATAGCCTTGCAACCTTTTCTGCAGCATCTGTTAGCTGCAGCAAGGTCATCAACTCTTTCATTAGTGCTGAATGGCAGAAAGAACTGGCAACATGCAGAGTTTCCTTAGAACACCCAGTTTTCCTGAGTGTCACTAATGCTTAGATACACTGCTTTCCTACAAAATCACTCTGCTCTTCAGTGAGGTTGAAACTGGGTTAGAAACTGACAATTCTTAAAACCACACTAATTACAAACATGGGAAATTCAGTGAAGGAAGAGCTAGAGTAAAAAAAAAAATTAAAGGAGGGAGTAGTTTAATAATATGATCCTTACCTTTTCAGCAACAGGGAAAAAAAAGTTAAAAAGTGTCAAAGGTACTGGTAGTAGACACTTCTAACTAGCATTGTTTGAATTCAGTTGCCCATAAGAAATTCTTGAAAGTAGTGCAAAAATAAACTAGTTAGTTCAATTAAAGCATCTACAGCAGTAAGATAGGCAGGATAATCCAGAAGAAAAGAGGTATCTTCTCTGGACTAATTAGTCTTAGGTCATCTAAACCATAATAAATTACCATTTATTAATCTTACTGTTCAATATGTAGACATAAAAATATATAGAGAACAAAAATCATGTTAACTAGAAGTTCACAGTTCTGATGCACCTTAGGTTTTAAAGAAAACGGAGAGAAATGGCAGGGCTGTGATATGATATATCAAGGAAAGTAGGGTCATCAGGTAAAGCAAATGAGATCATTACTCAGACTGTTTGAAACACCGCAGTTGTGAATTTTTGGGGGGTTTTATTAGAGATAGTTTACATTAATTTAATTAAACTATTTACAGGAAATACTATCTGTAAATCACTCAACACTTCTGCTCCTAACTAAATTCCAAATAAATATTTCAGCAAATGTATAAGGGTCAAGATTTCAGTTCCTGATATTTCTAACATTAGAAAATAAAGCCAGAAAAAAGTCTCTAGAAAGTGCTGCTCATTCTCTGAACATGAGGCCTTTTATTTTCTTTTGTTTTTATTTTTTTAAGAGAACTGATAAACTTCTTTGCAGATCCCCTGCAGTGAAATCATAGATACATGCTCACATGTTGATCAGAAGTCAGATAAATTTGGACCAAGACCAGAGCACTGAATTATATTTTGTCTCTGTACAGCCACATAGGATGGTATATGGCATGCCAAGACTCAGTGCCACATGCCAATTTTGCAGATTAACCTATCCAAAGCAATTAATATATCAATTTATATATATATATCAATATAGCCATTTGATAAAAATGTTTTACTTTGTCTAGGTCGAGATAGAGCCATAGTGTTTTAAAAATTAGTTTATTCCCTTAATCTTAAACACATTTTATTTCTGTGACACTGAATAAGCATGAGTAAAGCAAATATAAACAGTTTTCATCAGGAATCATTTTTATCAGCTATTCCTTGCCAAGGTTAATACCCTGCAAAGCACCTACACAAATAACGGCTTGTGTTTGCAAATACATTCAATGAATATGCAGAGAAACTAAACATTGATACCACTGCTCCTCCCATTCCAGCTCCTGTATTGTACTGCTTAGCTGTATTTCTCCTGTGTTGTGCATTTTTCATTTTACTTCTGTTCCATCTCAGAGACACTGACAGAGAATACAGATTACCAGGAGCTGACATCAATCTTCTGGTAAGCTGTGGTATGGTACCAGTAAAACACATCAAGAGGGAAAATATACTTACAGTGACATTTTTATGATTAGCAGCCAAAAAAAGAGGCAAAGAGGCAAGGAAGTCAGCTCACTGCACTACAAAGCATGTGCTGGTTGGCAGACTGAATTCCTTAATGACATTCTTATTAAGTTCTTGCTGCCAAATGCTGTTTGCTTTTGCTGTCAGAAATGTCTGCATTAATAATGAATAACTGCTTGGAAGCTACTTACATAAGCATTGTTTTCATGTCACTGCCATAGATGGCTTCTCTGGGCAGATGAGAGAGCACCTTGTGAATGAGTTCATTGAACAGTCCTCTTTAACACATTTGTGCTGGGACAGTGCTTCTATGGACACAGTCACATTGGTCTGGACTACAGCACCTGAAGGATGAAGACCTCCAGACCTAACAAACTCTTAATCTGAGTGGTCTGATGCCATGTTTTCACTGTTTGCAATTGGGTTAACTACTGTGAAGGCAGGCTGTCAGGGTAGTTATGAGAGTAGTGAGCTGCAGTGGTTGTGGGAAACCCTCCAGACAAGTGCAAATACACACAGTATGTCAATGCCCTAGTGTAATACAGTCCCAAAGGCAGAAGCCTCTTGGCAGATGGGGAAAGGTTGCAATACATAAGTGAGCTTGCTGAGTAGTCTTGTAAACTCTTGCCAAAATTACACTGTTTACGGAACAAATAACGCAGAGGGAGGTGCCTCTTTCTTTCCACACACTGCAGTTCCTACCTTTCTGCTTTTGCCTCAAATGTTTTTATTTCCCTCTGGTTGATATCAGCTCTGTAGGCAGAACATAGAAAGATGCATAATTTAGAGAGAATGTCTCACAGTGAAATTTCTGCTGTGGAGCTCGTTTGCTTACAGAACTTTGTTACTGTGATGATGTGGCCTGTGTGAATTCTGGATATTGCTGGGAAGCTGCTACAGCAAAACTCTTTCTTTGTGAATAATTTTGTGTATAAATGTAATCCAGTAACTGTTGATGGATCACTAATATGTCTTTTCCAAATAAATTCTGACACAGATTGAGCCCTGGGGAGTGAAACTGTTTTTGAAAACAGCCATCTAGACTTTTAAAAGTAAGCTGCACGTAGCATGTGCTAGAGTCTTTCTCAGCTTTAAGAAGGTATTACTAGAAACAAGTTTTTTAACATGGAAAAAAATGTAGTGGAAAAAGAATTTAAAGGAGAGAAAGTTACACAAGAATCCTACAAACTTTTAAAGGGAAAAAGGTCAATCCTAAAATGCAATAGTCAAGATCATAGAAGTGGTGCAAACAGGCAGAAAACAGCCTTGCGGGCTGATGTAAACCGACAACTATTTACTTATCATCAGATATGTAATCCACACTTGTCCCCATCACATTGGCTCCAGTGTGATTTTATCACCTGCATGTTAGGTAGTTGTATTCATGCAGTGTAAAGTGTGACTGAAAACTGCTTTTGTTTATGTACCTCTAAGCATCTTTGCATAGCATTATAGGACAAACTTTCTCATGTGCCTGGATTTGACTTTACTGGTAAGGATCACAGAATCATTGTTTGGGCAACTCAAGTACCAGCCAAACCACATCAAAAGTAAAAATTGGAGTCTTATGCATATTTAAAAATTTGCCTTTTTAAAATACAGTGGTGAGAGTGTGTATAGTTTTTTTGCCATGTTAGAAAATTATAGGTGCCATGTATTTCACGCAGTGGAGAACACGCCCCTCAGCCTTTCACTGTAAGTCAAATAGTAGCATTACTACCACGCTGAGAGTATTATCTCCGTGGGTGGGTGATGGGGGAAGATAAAACTTTATTTCTGCCACAGTTACAAAGGGAAATATTGTCAAGTATAGACAGGGTCTTAGCATGGCTATACTTTATCCTGCACGAGAGCCCTCATCACTTCGCAAATGCCTTTTCTTTCTTCAGGCAGGCACTGCACAGTATGATACCCAGGCTACTGCTAAAGACCTGTGCCTGCTGCCTGAATCTCCCTGTCAGGGAGCAGCAAGGTCCAACTGTGCCATAAGGAAAAGGCAGTGGGAAACCAAACATGATGGAGCAGCTGGAGGACAGAGGGGCCATGACAGCAAGGGTCAAGTCCCACAGCACCTGAGAGAGGTAAGCAGAGAAGGTGTGGTGACAGTACTTGGCTTAGGCTGAGAGTTCAGATCATGAGAAAAGATCATGGAGACAAAGCAGAATGATCAAGTCATGGAGTCAAGCCAACAGTCAAGACCAGGGTCTGGATCAACAACATCAGCTGGGGATGGGCACGACTGTGGCACAATTGCAAGGTAGCTCAGGTGAGGACAAGGGCAAACTCTGAAGGAAAGGAATAAGGACCCTTAGACAAGGCATCTTCCATCTCTTTCTTGACAAGAGGTCTTCTCAATGAGCCAGCCTTGAACATAGCTAAACTCTTGGCACGAAGCCCATGCAGGCAAACTCCCAGGAGGGGAGGGGAATGCACTGATATCCTCTGGACTTCCAACATAAGCTCTCAGAGCTTATGGGCTGTCCTTCTAAATGTTGATGAACTTTTGAAAGAAATGAGAACAGAACTCAAGTGGAATTATGTATTTTTAGAAAGACTGTAATATACTTTTAGAGTAGATCTTACTGTTTGCTCTATGGTCAAAAAAGACATGTGGCAGTAGGAAGACTTGTAAACCACACTATCTGAGGATGCTGAATCTCAGAAAAGGGAAAAATAAACTGCCATCTGGTTGTGTTTAAAAATGGATAGAGATTGTTGTATTTTAGGTAACATGCATCCTATTTCTCAGTGACAGAGGGAAAAAGCATATATACTCACACACTGAAACTCAGACAAGCCTTTATTCTTAGTATTGAAATCAAACAGACTCCTTGTCAATGAAAAACATTGGATCAGACTGTGAGATTATAATTAGATAACTAGTTAGCTGAGTACAGCTGAACTACCAATTTAGATGGAAACATCAGTGAGACACTTAGATAAGAGCCTTGTTATGAAGTTCTTTATAAAACCCCCATGAATAGATAAAGTAGGCATTCCTCCAAGCTTAGAGAGATCACATTTGTTATTTAAATCAGGTAATACTGATTTTGCTAGCTCTTGGGCAACAACTCCAACCTGCAACCCCAGAGTATTATAGGTTGCTTGAGCTTCCCTCTTTCTCACTAAAAATAAGGGGTAAGATTTTTTCATCTAGTCCTGTGATGATAACTGGTTCCAGTCAGAGTGAAGGATGTTCAAAAGAGAACTAGTTCTTGTGGGAACCTGGTAGACATTTTGAGCTAAAGCTGATAAAGTACTTAATCACCTGAAACTTGAATCCCATAACTGACTAATTCTTAGACATCTGACCCCAAAATTGAAGCTACACCCCTGTTCCTTGAATTCTCTGCATTATGTATGAGTAGAATTGGCTAGCTCAGACTAAAGTTCATCCAAACAATGAATTATAAAGTGACTCATGTGCTCCTGGTGTCAGGTAAGTTGTGTTCACAGTAGATTCAGGACCTTCAAGGAGTTCACCTATTTTATATGAATCATTTTGCTATAATGCTGTTGGGTGGATGAAGACTCCACTCACATTTTTCAACTTAGTAGATGCCATTGCTTCTGCAACAGGTACAGCTGAAGTGGAGTAACAAAGAATTTAACATAATTGTAACACATGCTTAATTGTGAATTGCAGACACAGCCTTTAAAAAACAGAACAAAACTGTTGTTCTGCAAATGATTTTTTTTCAGTGGAAAGTATAGAAGAGTAGGGTTTGCTGGAATTCATGCTTGGGAGTGGGTTTAGTGTTTCAATGTTTATTTTGGAAAAGGTCTGCACAGAAGTGATGCAGTTTTTCTTAGAACAACCAGACAAGATTGTGCTTCAGTCTTTGTGGATCCTTTGTTATCCATCTCCCAATCCAGAGTTTAGTCTGGGACTTACGCTGCTTTCAGAGAAGAGCAACAAAGCTGAGAAAGAGTCTAGAACACAAGTCCTATGATAAACAGCTGAGAGAACTGAGCAGTTATTTATCCTGGAGAAAAGGAGGGGAGACTTCCTAAAAGGAGTCTGTAGCAAGGTGGAGGTTGGTCTCTCTCCTCAAGAAAAAAGCAATAGGACAAGATGAAATGGCCTCTAGTAGAGCCAAGGGAGGTTTAGATTGGATATTAGAAAAAAATTCTTGACAAAAGGATTGTCAACCATTGGAAGAGTCTGGCCAAGGAAGTGGTGGAATCACCATCCCTAGGAGTGTTCAAAAAATATGTGGATGTGGCACTTAGGGACACGGTTTAGTGGTAGGCTTGGCAGTGTTAGGTTTATGATTGGACTTGATATGTTAAGGGTCTTTTCCAAACAAAATCATTCTATGATATGGTTGTTAAACAGGTGGTTTAACTCTGTGTCTACAACAAATCACTTAGTAATTCACCTTTTTGAAATCTGCTTTCTTTACTTCCTTACTTTTAGCTTGTACCTCAAGGAATTCACCTGGTCTCATATATGAGGGTCTTTACAGACTTTTCAAATACCCACATTCATAAAAGGCATGTTTTGTATGTACAGCCTCCAATTAAATTCACAGGGAATAGGAGGACAGTTAAAAAGTGTATTCTGGAAGAAGGGCAACATATTAACATATATTGAATATTGAAGCCCCTGAGTAGCAGCCCCTTAGCTGCTGTCTTTCCTCTCCTTGAGTTACCTTGCTCCTAGAGGACTGGAGTGAGGCAGTGCTATATAAATAAAAATTATTCTGCTTTGCAAACCAATCAGCAAGTAGGTAGATCATAAATAGACATTTCTTAATTTTATCAGACTGATGTAGAATTATATAAACTAGAGGGTCACTTCCGCTGATGGAAGAGATTTTAAATAACATTTCTCCAGGCTTTATTTGGAAACTGATGGTCAGATGATAATTAGCCTATTTGCATTTCAAAATTACTGCCAGTGGAGGCTTAGTTATTGCAATCTAGCAGAGACCAACACCTCATTGGGCTCAAGAAGCAATTAAGCTACTGAAACATAAAAAAAAAATTGAAGCATGAACAGTTTTTGAGTGTCTTGCATTAATTGTTCGGAAGGCTTTACTTACCTTCTTGAGATTGATGTGTAAACTGGGGTGATCATTTGCATTATGGTAATGAAAGTATTATATACATCAAAAGGATGAAAAAATCCCCTAACTGCCTCACTTTTAGTGATTGATTTCCAATAATAAACCAGAGCAGGTTCAAGGCAAACTATCTCACTGGGTAAATCAAAGATACAAGCTATAGACTCAGTGCTTGCTCTGGCTTTACCACAGGGATGCCAAAATTATACATAGCTTAATCATTATTTTCAGAGTTCTGCCTTTCCACACTGTTCAGGTATACAAAAAAAAGAAAGATGTTTGAGGAAGGAAGTGTCTGTGTGTTCAGAGGAAAATTAACACATGAAAAGCTGAAGACAAAAAAATTAAAAATCATCTCAAGTAGAAGCAATATCCAGGAACAGGTTCAGTGCTGAAAGAAGTATTTTGCAGACAAAGTCAATGAAAGTAAAAATTTGAAGTACAGACAGTTATTGCACTAAAACTCTTCCTAGTGTCCTCTCCTTTCAGCCTGTATTTTTCCTATTTGATAAATGAATATTAATGACTTTTTGAGTTTCCAGGCCAAGTGAACCAACAGCCAGATGCTGTTGCCATGTCCTTGTACAAACCCCAGCTGGAAAGCCCCACGCAATACCACAGAGCAGGATTTTGCAGCCTGTTTTTCTCAGTTGTCTAGTCACATCTACAGACAGCATGGAATGTACTTGCACATTATGCCTGTGCTACAAACCCAGTCAACATCCCACACCTTTCCTGGGCCCTTCTTCAGTACTCATTTGCACATCTATACTGGTTTGGGCTGACAGTTAATTTTTTTCATAATAGTTCATATGGTGTTGTGTTTGGATTTGTGACCAAAAGAGTGTTGGTATTTTTGCTATTGCTGACATGGCTTGCACAGTGTCAAGGCTTTTCCTGTTTCCCACCCCACCCCATCAGTGAGGGCGATGGGAGTGCACAAGGAATTGGGACAGCACACAGCTGGAACAGTTGGCCCCAGCTGCCCAAAGGGATATCCCAGATCTTATGATGTTTTACTCAGATATAAAAGCTGAGGGGGAAAGGGGGAAGAAAGAATATTTGGTGTTATGGCTTTCATCTTTGCAAGTAATCATTAGTGTGATGGAGCCTGGTTTTCCTGGAGATGGCTGAACACCACCCTGATCAAGAGAAGTGTTGAATGAATTCCTTATTTTGCTTTGCTAATGTGCAGCTTTTGCCTTGCCTATTAGAGTGTATTTATCTCAATCTATAAGTTTCCCATTTTTATCTTTCTGATTCTCCCCTCTTCCCACAGGCAGGGGGGTGCATGGTGGGAGGGCAGTGAGCAAGCAGCTGCATGGGGCTGAGCTATCTCCAGTGGTTAATCCACAGCACCACACCAGCTCTGCACCTCTCTTCATAAAGAGTCTTCATTTTTACTTACTTTGTGCAGTGTCTTAGCTTTGCTTTACGTAGGGAAGATGAAAAGTTATGTCAGGTGTTCATGTCTCTGGACTATTGCCATTCCCTACTGTTTCACTATGGTGTCCCCAGGGCTTGGCCACCCTTCAGGGGGAGCTGTGAGCATTTGAACCCAAAGGAGTCATCAAGACTGCCAGTGAGGCACACCAGATGACACATGAAAGCTGGGGAGCACAAAGATTTTTGTGCTGTTGTAACAGCTGTTGCACTCTAATGATGCTTTTAGGCGTGGTCTGAGATGAAAACTGAGCAACAACAGGAATTTGGTACTTCAGCTCTCAGCGAGGACAACGGTGCTACAGACAGCATTTTATCCAATTGCAGGGTGCAATTTAGACAGCAACTACAGCTAAAAAGAGAGGTTTCTTTGCCCCTAGTGATAAACTTTAACTATTTCTCAAAGTGCATGACCACGTTGAAGGGCATCAGGGGTCCTTAATAGCTGGGGTTTCAATAAATTTTTGGTTGAGGCTTTTGGCTTTGCTATTTCATTCAGCAACCACACAGTACCTCAGCCCATAAATGTATGAGCAAAGCCTTTACTAAAGCTAGAAAAATGTGAAGGGTGGCACCTCTAAGAGTGTTACAGACTTTATAGTCTCACATGATTAATTCAGGTGCTGTAAACCATAAGCCTACCCAGCTATTAACATTGAAAAAAATTATAAAGATAGTCAGGAATGTCTTGTTGGAATTTCCAGAGAAGAGCACACTAATTTCTAGACAAAACTTCTTGATGTGATATTCCAGTATGGTCATTTTCTTTAAAAATTGAAAATGGAAAACAAGGCCTTCAAATGCATTTTCTTTTGCACTGTCTGTTGACATGTGAAAACCATACAGGAGACAAGTGAATAGCCTGACAGATGGAATACAAAACTGGTTTTACTTGCACTCGCTCTCCAGTTGGCTGGATTTAGCAAACCGAGGCTGCATGAGATGAATGAGTAATGGGAGTCTCTTCAGCCAAGTTCATTTTGGGTGAGAGTGGTGGGCTGAGCCAAGGCACGCAAGTGCCATTCATGTGGATGTCACCCTTCATTCTACACTCCTCACACAAATAAACTCTTCTTTTGGGAAAGCCATGGAGTACTGGCTGTGGGGAGAAAAAAAAGGATCAGAAATCTACTTTAGGTTGTTATCATCTGGCATTGTTCTCAAAACTATTGAGAATGGGTAATTAAAGCTTTTATTTCAAGATATTTGGGCACAGTTTCAACAGACTACTTTCTTTTCCTTTCCCTCTGTCCATAGTATTTTCCATCATCTGTAGACTTCTCTTCTTCTGGGGGCTTATTCCTTTCTCCCAGGAAGCTGTCACTGTGGACTTTGCTCTTAAGTTTTGCTACAAGGATTAGTAACTCCAGGAATAGGAAAGCTAATTAACCCTGGACTCCAAAGCATTTGTGTTTTGTGGTTAGATTGTTTCATATCTAACAAATTGTGAGATCTGATTGAAATTCTCATGGACAAAGTGTTCAGATGTGTCTTTCTTCTCCATAGAATTTTTGCTGCTTAATAAGACTTAAGAATAACATATATACTTCCCATCTGCCTACCACAAATAAATGTATGGGGAAATTAACATCTCTAAGATCTATGCTATTTCAGATGAAACAGGCTGGTGATTAAAAAGTAACTGAGGGACCAGAGAGACAGGAGAGCAGGGAGGGAGACATAGAGACACATAGAAATGTGTACATACATTTATACAGGCATTTACCTAGGCTAAAAAAAACCACAGCGATCACCAGCACAGACATTAGGGCAAAATCTGCATTAACAGCTCATCTTACTGATTCTTTTCAGGGTACTAGTATAAGTTATCTTGGCAAGGGAGTAATTTCCCAATATAATTTATGCAGGCACATATGTACTATCTGCAAGTGNAAATGCTTTTGTACATACCGAGGACAAGTTTCTGAGCCATGTATTTGTTGGAATTAACAATGACTTGATTCAACATAATGATTTTCCTTTCAACATGCACTAGAGTTTGAGATCCTATTCCTACCTAGTCAGCCTATCACATGTACATAGAAGAAAGGTTTCTGAACCTTTTTGATCTACAGACTCCCCCAGACTTCAGATGTAAATCTCCTGACACTAGAATAATTTTTTTGCAGAATGCTTCAACATAGTCCACACACTGAAAGATCAGGACCAAGGAATATTTCCCAAGTGTAGTTCAGGTGTATGTTCCAGCTTTGTCTTCATTGCATTCTGTTCTAAATTCATGATTCACCTCACGCTATGGTTTCCACAGCTAAAAGCAGATGCTTGCATAAAGCAATAAGGTCACATGCTCAGTCCAGGCCTGGCCTAATCAACTTAGTTTAAATGCCCAATGTGGAGCTATGATAAATGTAAACTTGCTTATTTATAAAACCTTCCCATGGAAGCCTTGGCATAACATGGAAAGATAAATTTCTGATAATTCTTTTCGATCTAATAATGTAAATGCTGTATCCATTAGACCTTTGCAGTCTTTTGCTGGTTGTTTTTAGTAAGCACTGCAGTAATAAATCTTCTGTGCCAATGAGATGCCAAAGGTGTACACATAAGAATTACCATTTTTTTTCTATGAATAAGTTTCCTATTCAAAAGTTCACATTGCTTTTAGATGATCTGGGAATCTGTGGGATATTGCTTTCACCAGCAGTGAATTTATTCTCTGTATAACAAGAAAATTCAAAGGTTCTTTAGCTAGGTTTGGTTGGTTGTTAGGCTGCAAAACAATTTCCAAATTAATTTAACTGGTATTCACCAGGGGAATTGACTGTTTATCTAAGACCATAATTTAACTTTGGAAGGCAGCAATGAAAATTTATTTGGTTAAATCTCATTAGCTACTGGAAAACCTATCTCGAAATTCCTAATCCTCCTCATTTCAAAACAGAAATTTGATACTGTAAATTACCTTGACCATAGGCTATAATTCTAAAGCCTGTAATTGCAAACAAGAGTAAGTTTACACACAAGGCGGTTCATTACTGTCCTTCCTCACAGGAATACTTCTACTGAGATAACTAAAGCTAATTTATACAAAGGTAGGCACTTGCCTGGTTTTGTATCTATTCAGCTGTATCCTGGAAAAAAAAACAAAAGCCCACATCTAAGTAAAATATGTGGATCTGTGCTTTTGTTTGCTTTGTAAACACCAAATCACAAAATGTTTGAGGTTGGCAGACACCTGTGGCAATCATTTAGTCCAATCCTCCTGTTCAAACAAGGTTACCATAGCCAGTTGCCTAGGTTCCTGTTCAGATAGCTTTTGAGTATCTCCAGAGATGGAGATTTCACAGCTTCCTCAGATAACCTGTGCCAATATTCAGTCACCCTCACAGTACAAAAGTGTTTATTGATTTCAGAGGGAGCCTACTGTGTTTCAGTTTGTGCCCACTGTCTCTGGTCCTGTCACTGGGCATCGCTGAAAAGAGTCTGGCTCCATCCTCTTTATACTCTCCCTTCAGTTATTTGTACACATGGATGAGATCCCTCCTGAGCCTTCTCTTGTCCAGGCTGAAAAGTCCCAGCTCGTTGAGCTTTTCCTAATATAAGAGATGCTCAGGAGCCATTTACTGTGCTCTATCCAGTATATCCACATCTCTCTTGTACTGGGAAGGCCAGAACTGGACCCAGCACTCCAGGTCTGGCCTCACCAGTGCTGAGTAGAGAGGAAAGCTCACTTCCCTTCATCTGCTGGCAGGATTCCTTCTAATGCAGCCCAAGATACCATTAGTTTTCTTCCCCATGTTCATGTTCAACTTGGTGTCTACCAGGTGTCTACCTCCAGCCGTTTGTCCCCCAGCCTGTACTCTTGCCTGGGGCTGTTTCTTCCAAGGTGCAGCACTTTGTGCTTCTCCTTGATGAACTTTGAGACGTTCCTGTAAGCCAATTCTCCAGCTGGCAAGGTTTCTCTGTATGTCAGCACAGCCCTCTGGCATATCAGCCTCTTCTCCCAGTTTGGTGTCATCTGCAAATATGCTGAGGGTACACTTCGTCCCATCACTCAGATGATACATGATGCTCTTCTCTTTGCAGCTGTCCTAGATCCCTCTTCATAAGGCCATGGACTGTCATAGCTATGGACTACATAAACTTAATACTGCTTCTGTGCTACATTTCCAGAAATGTATCTGTGTACATGTCCTCTCTGTCACCCCTCTAACATCTCTGACACTACAGCCAGAGAAATTGTGAAAGAATAATAATCTCAAGTAGGAGTAGGAATGTTTGCACTCCAAATGCAATTCAACTGCACTGTGATGCAGACACTTCTCAGTAATGTCTTTCTATAAATTCGATTATATAAGTTCTTGAACACCTTTAATGACCTTATTTACTTTCTGCTTTATTGACAGCATGAGAGAAGTTGAACGGCACTAAGACTTTCCTTGCCTCAGAGGAGAAAACAGCAATAGATCTATCTAGACTGCAGAATAGATGTACTCTCCAGGATGTTGCAGTCCTGCTCCTCCAGTCACTTAGCATCAGCTCCTTATTCCCAATTAAGATGATAATCCTCACCTTGCTGTAAAACAGAAACAGAATCACGAAAGTGGCCTGAGATTAGCTTGAGAAAAGGAGAAGCAGACCTTTTACGAAGCCCACCACTAACACAGGTAAAGATGCAGAAGGAAAAAGGTTTCCCTGTTTCCCTGTTCCTAGTGCTACAGTGGCCAGCACAGACTTCCAGCATAAACCCCAAATGGCTTTCCTCAACAAGGAGCAGCCCTCAACCACTATGTCACATGTGTATTACATGCATATACATCCCTAGCCCACCCCAGGGTAGGTTTAGTTTTGCTCACTTTCTGGGCCAGTGATATAATCATAAACATGGCCATACACACTTGACTGCTGTATATCATCAGAGGAAGTCGTGGGTTTCTTCAGTACTAATTCCATCTTGATCTGGGTTGAATACAACCCTAAATGGATGCATTTGAAGTCATTACTTCCAAAGTGCTCTAGGGTAGAGCGATACCAATTAAAAAGTTCCAAAGTGCTTGGGAAATTATGAAATGTAAAACAGCAGTGAATGAGTAACTTGCTGACCCAGCCTAATAAAGTAGCTTCTTTGATGGATGATAAAAGAACCTTGAAGAACAGTGGTTTTAACTGCTCACAAGTTTTTACGATCACTAATTCAGCCACTATCTCTGCTACTTCGTTCTGACCCAATTACCAAAGGATCTTGCATGTGGCCTTCTGCACTTTCAGAATAGATAAAGCACCTTAAAATCTTTTTCCAACTTTGAAAATGAACGTGGCTGCCTTCAGTTAACTCAGGGGAAAAAATGCATCATGAAGAACAAGTACTTTATGTAAGTAATGCTAATGCTACCAGTCAATTGAAGATTTTTTTTTTTAATTGAGTCAGTATATCAATTCGAAGCCTGGAGCCCGAAGCAACTTTTCTGAGTAGCTTGGTATCTTGGGTTTCTATATATTTGACAAAAAAAAAACCCTCAACTTTTACAGAATGAAATACTGGGACTACTCCCACATGAACAAAATTGCTTAACAAAATAGATAGACCTCACTGTAGTCTGAAATACTACAATTATTTCCTTATATGTTATAATTTATTCTTTGCAAACAACTGTCTAAGTCATTAAGTGATTCACCTAATTTCTGCAAATCCGTATTTAAGTAGTCATTTTTCATATTATGCTTTGACATTTACTTGTTTGCTTGCATTCACTGGATGATCTGTCTCTTAATTTGTATGTTTTCAATGGCTGGGATTGTCTCAATTCTGCTTAGAATTGTTATGATCCAGTTGTACTTGAAACTGTTTATTACCATCCAAATAATAAATAATAACTGTCTGAAGCACTTAGCAGCTTTCTTTTCCTTCAGAGATGTTAATATTAAAAGAATAGACTCTCTTCCCAGAACTGCATGTTCTCTTTTCATTAGCCTTCATAAAAACCACAAATCCTCAAAATGCTAACTTTTCCTGAAAAGAAACACTGCTAGTTTTAACTCATTTTCATCTGAGTTCCCTTCTCCACTACGATCTATTCTTAAAAGTAGAACTAACCAAAACCAATAATCACATTCCAAACTTTCTTTTTTTCTTTTAAATCATGTTTTACAATCTGTGCATGCATGAATGCCATTCGTTTTTCAAGATTATCTTGGACTTTGTATGTCTGAGTCGTTGTGTCTGTGCAGTACAACTGTGTAACTCCACAGAATCATCTCTTTTTAGAGGAGGATAAGGATACCAGAACAATTCCTCCCAGGTAAGCATCATTAGATGTAGGATGCAGCTGAGTGGTGAGGAAGCTTACAAGTAGCTCAGCAACTCTGTGCTACTTTCTTGGCTACATTGAGCTTTCTAACTTAGACTAAAGTTGTAAGAGATGAAAATAGTATGCTGGTAATGGTTTGGTTTTATTCTTGCATTTTCTTCAGAGCTTAGTAACTCATTTCTTTATCTTGTACACAGCAATTCTCTCTGCTCAGGTCTCAGGGCCCAGGGTTCACTTTTGTCTCCCTCATCATATGGTGGAATGTCATCTCTTGCAGAAACAGTGGGACAGAAAGCCAAGAGTTCCCTGGTATTACCACATGGCAAAAGAGTCTCCCTCACATGGAATCATGTGAAAATTCTGCAAATTGTAGCAGCTGGTTTGGTGGGTTTTTGTTGTTGGTTTTTTGTTTTTTTTTTCCCTGATTCTGGAAGCACAGCTGGGAAATTGCATCGTTTTGATCTGGTATCAAGGAAAAGTACATTGCAGGGGTGCTGTGAATTCTAAACTCACACTGGTTGTTCAGGTAGATATACCTGCACATTCACATTTTTAATCATTATCAAAAGTTATTTTAAAATGCCATCATTTAAAACCCCCCATCGTGTTACAGGCTTTGATTTAGTAAACAAAAAAAAAAAAATTAAATGCTCTCATGAAGCACTTTGAGAACTAAATTTGAAAACTGCAGTGTAGGAGACAGTGTACTGCCTGCAAACCATCTCAGTGAAGACTGCCATTAGCTGATGTCATGTGATCAGCCTAAGATAATGACCCGAAGGCAGATGGATGCCTGCTACCTGATTTATAGCACACTAAGACTCAGCACTCAAAACTCTATCATCTGTCTTGGCATATTTAGCAGACACTACATACCAAAACCTCTGCTATTGATGCCAGTCCTTGGCACAAGGTTGTGAAAGTGACCAGCTGTATCCTGAAATAAGCGTCCCTGCTGTTGGCCACCATGGTCTGAAGAAATTTATAGTACTTATAAGTAACGTGTCGATAGCTCTGGCTGAGATAGGACAGACTTACAGTCACCTCCCCTGCAGTTAGGTTAGACACATTCTGTCTCACTTGCAGAGTGACACTGACACAGCTGGCCCTGGTGTCACACATGACAAACAGCTGGCCCTGCAGAGAGCGAGGTCAGCCTGCCTCCTGTGGATTTGAGTCTCCTCCACTGTGAAGGTCCATAATGCATCCTGCTTCTTTGCTCTCCTTTTCCCATCCTCACAGATTGCAGCCTGTCTCAACATGTTCCTGCAGCAAAATGGCCTGAAGACTGAGCGAGGAGCCAAGCAAGCTGCCTTATGCTGGCAGCATTACTGAGTCACAGACTGAGCAGCCCAGCTTAGGGCAGGGCAAGTGTTAAAAGCATCTTGGGTATCCCTGAAGGCTTGTGGATTTGGTATTGTGCATGTGAATATATCCTGTAATATTCTCTAGCTTTCATGCAGCGCTGTTCAGCTGCAGCTTTTTGATGGCCAAATTTACTGCTGGTATAAAACTCTACTACTTTTTGAGAGATTACTATGCAAGATGAATTTGGAGCTAGATTATGTTTTAAAGGATGATCTGTTATTCCCTTTACTCCATGTAGCTAGAAGCAGTGGAATGAACTTGCAAGTTAGGTATAGCAAACACAAATCAAAGGAAACAAAAATCAAGAGGAAAGGAGTGGCCCTATAATCAGAGCCCAGGGTTAGGAAATCTCAATTCTCAAGGCTTCCTGAAAAAGTTGCTTTTCTTCCACGGGTCACACAAGGGGATATTCTTAATCTCTCTGCACAGCACCTCACTGCATTTACCCTTCTGACACTCACACATTTGTTTCACTGACTTTACTCCTTGTAATAAGAAGTAGTTAACTCTTGTTAACTGTGTGAGCATGTTTGACTGAAGTCATAGTTTCTTGGTGTAAACAAGCTGCATTTCTGTACTGAAAAGAAGAATTTAATTCAAGAGCACTTGCTCTTGCAGTCTTCTGCTGTGGGAGGCAAGTGTGAGAAAGAATATCACTTCCAAACTGTGTGGAGGCCAATCTACTCAGGGGAAGGTCAGATTGTGGAGGCAGATTTCAGATTAAGGGTATCTACTGGCAGGAGAACACATTTTGACACATGAAGAAGGTGCCTACTGTTCCAGGCAAATATCAATCTGCAGTTTGCAACAGGCCACAAGGACTTCAGTTAGAAGCTACAGTTAAAAATATAAGCTGCTTTAAAGCAACCACAATCTTGTTCTCCTGAACAGAGGCAAATTCATAAACTACTACTTGGCAGCGGTGTGGGGGAAAAGGGGTAAATCCTCACATTTTTCGTTTACAGAATCACAGAAAGGGCAAGGTTGGAAGGCTCCAAAGTAGGTCATCTGGCCCAAGCTTCCTGCTCAAACTGGGTCATCCTCGAGGGGAAACCTCATCACAGTCTACAACTTCTCACATGGTGGAGGGGCACCCACTGACCTCCCTTCTCTGGCAGCCAATACAAGACCCGAGGGAATGGCCTGAAGTTGTGCCAGGGGAGGTTTAGGTTGGGTATCACGAAAAGGTTTTTCACCCAGAGGGTGGCCAGGCACTGGGACAGGCTGCCCAGGCAGGTGGTCACAGCACCAAGCCTGACAGAAGCATCTGGACAATGCTCTCGGGCACACGGTGTGATTCTTGGGGCTGTCCTGTGCAGCGTCCAGAGCTGGACTTGATTACCCTTGTGGGTCCCTTCCAGCTTAAGAGCACTCCGTAAATTCTGCAGAATTGCATAGTAAGGTGAATGGTTCCTGTGCTGATATGGAAAGCACACTGGGGACGCGGTAAACGGTGCTTTCAAAGGATCAGGCCCTGAAGGTGCCAGCGTGACACAGGCGCTGTCTATGTCTGTTCACTCCAGCAGGTCACCACCCCAGGGCCACGACAGAGTGAGGCGACAGGTGACCAAGCCCGCCCGACCCCGAAGCAGCCTGGAAGAGCAGACGAGGGCCACGGGGAGGCTGCGATCGCTCTCCGTACCGGCGGCCGCGCTCCGTGGGACGCGAGCCCCCACAGGG
>VZRX01012919.1:142804-173541 GCA_013398075.1 Notiomystis cincta | reverse complement strand
AGCCGCTCTCGCCTCAGACCGCGCTTTGTCCGCCCCGATCGCGACCTGGTAGCGGTGAGCGGCCCTCAGGGAAGTTCTTCCAGCGTAGGCCTCGTGTCTGGTTTTTGTAAAATCCTCCCAAGTCTTTTGGGGGCTAAATAAATGTTTGTTTATTAACTCAGCGCGTAGCTGGAGTCTTAAGAGCCGGGAGAGAGGCGCAGAGGTACTTGAGAAAACCTTAGAATAGCTAGTGACGGGGATGTTTATGACTTCACTTACTAGCAGTGAGTCAGACAGATTTAAAATGGATTTAAAACGTTCTCCTGTCAGCTCTCTTCCCTTTCTTGTTTTTTTTTCTGTTGCAGTTTTAATTTGTTTTATTTTAGCCTGTTTCGTTTTCAGACTCAGGTAGAGTCTGTGTGGACGGCACGATGCTTTGTCGGTCTAGGGGGGGAGCAAATCATTCTCTCGATGCTTGAAGGCACATATAGGTGAGCTAGCTTGGAGGATGAGTGTGTGCATCACATTTCGGATCCTCCCTTTGGATTTGGGAAGGTGGAGAGGGACAGCACAAGTAATTTTTTCAGAGGGGTGGTGTTTCCTACCACAGAAACACATCAATTCCCTTCATTACCATGTGTTACGGTCTTTACTAGACCTCACTATTTAGGTACTTCTGTTAGCATTGAAGCTGTTTATCAGCTCTGACTTTCAGGACAGTTTGTTTGTCCGAGTGACTTCAGGTCCCTTGCATCCCGACAGCTTAATGTCTGTTCTTATTTTGAAAGGCTCACATGTTTTGCTAAAAATGATAGTTTTCAAAACGAAAGTTAATAGGCTGCAGTGAAAATACTGGATTTGAGTGGTAGTTGACGTGGTCATTAGGACCTAGCTATTGATTATATTTTGTGGACAGTAGTTGGTGTTTGCTTTCTAACTTTGTGAGTAAAAGGAGAAGCTTTCTGACTGCTTGTTCTTTGGGATTCAGAAAAAAAGTGGAGGAGGAGATAGACTGCAGGTCAGTGTGGCAAAAAAGTGAAAATTCCTTGAAAAGGGAATAAGTCAATGTCTGATGGGAAGGTGTTTTTTGCAAATCTAACATGCTGTGCTTTTCCATCTTCTGACTAGAAATCAAAAGTAGTGGAATCCTTAGGTGTCAGCTACATAGGATGATATGGTAACAGATGACTGGTCTATCAGATTCTAGAGAGAATATTTTTTGTTTGCTTTTCTACAGAATTGATTATTTATGATCCCATTCACCTGCCCTAAAAGGGTATCCTCACAATGTTACTGAATCATCACTATGCTCTGCTTGCAGTCAGATAATTCCCGGCTGAAATAGCAGAGAATCTGAGAAAACTGAGCTCCTGGTGTAGGTGGATGTGCTGGCACTTCTTATATTCCTTCTTTCTGAAGTACTCTCCAAATGACTAAGTGCTTTTAGGCTGTGCACCTCCTTTCCATGAATTTCCATTCAGCATTAGGGCATGGGCATTCAGACTTGGAGCACATTTTACAGGGAAAGAAATAGTTGGCAAATACATTATTTTTTTGTGAACGAGAGGATAGGACTTTTTTATTAGTGCCATTTTGTCAGCCTGCATGTGAAACCCTGAGCAAATGTTTTGGGAAGTACAATTTAGAAAAAGCCTTATTTCATAGAAATCTTCTGTCTTTGAATGCAAATTTGTTACAAAGGTGCCTGAAGAACTTCTCTGTGTGAGTTTGCAAAGCAGTGAAAGAGCTTTTTGCACAGAGTTGAAAGGCTGTGAGCTGTTTGACTCTCAAGAGTCATTGACTGGCTCTCTTGGTAGTTTCACACAAGGTGGTGGACGGCTGGGCTGTCTTGGGTATCTCTGCTCCACATCGTACAATAACTGAAATTTCCTTGTTGTGCAGCAGATGAGGAAGCTGGCCTGGACTGAGATCACCCTCTTGCAGTACAGCTGTTTGACAGTGTGGGTGTTTGACAGCTGTTTTGGCCCAGCTCGAGGAGGAGGTGCACAGTGGCGGAGTGGGAAGCTGGCAGTGCTGCTGGCAGTGCTGCCATCACGTGCTTTGCACATCTGCAGCTAGGAGACTCTCTCTGAAGGAGTCCTGTTTACTTCAGTATTGCCATGACATGAGGTACACAGTCAGGGTCATATTAAAGATCCCTAGAACTCCTTTATGGACTTCACTCGTTTCCCTAGTAGCACTTAGAGCCAGAAGGATCTTTGCTTTGGATTTGGATTAAGGTATTTCATGCCTTGTTTATGTAAGTCTAATTTATATTAATTTTAAAAAATCATTCACTTGAAACATTGTGCTGTGCATGGTTTGTATAGAAGTCAAAAGGAGCATTTCTAAGCAGCAGGCAATTAAAAGCTGTAACTTAAGCAATTGTTTCCTGGGAAGAGGAAGTGAATAAAGTTCAACATTTACATTTACCTTTTCTGTGGGCCCTGGGTGAAAGGAGTAATGTTGTTCCCCATTACCCAGGTGATGAATTTGGAGATACTGCAGCTAGCAGGCTATCTGAATCACTCTGTAATGTGTCACACTGCTACTCAATTTTTTTTTAATACTCTTCATAATTAGCCTAGTTGACTCACCTTCAGTGCTGTCTTCTTCTGTGAACATTGCATGACTAGACAGTGCTGTGTAGTGGGAAACCTTGCCCAGAGGTTGAATTTGCATTCCCCTTTTAAAGGGGCAAAGTCTTCTGCTCCAACTTTCCTCTGATTTAACCCCCAAATAGCAAAATAGTGCAGGAGTGCTAATGCCAACCAGATTTGGGTGGACGGGCATGTGGAGGTGGACTGAAACAAATTCAGTCATGGGCTCCACGTACATCATCTTGAAGCTGCTGTGAAACCTCAGCTTCAGAACATGAGGTGATTATAAACATAGGTGAAGTGGGTTTAATTGATTTTTTTGTTGTCTTTAATGAGAAATGTAGACAGATCATAAAAGAGGAGTCAAATCGATAATGTTAAAAAACTTCAGTGTCACTAAAATATGAATAACTTATATGCAGGGTGATTGTTTGTTTTTAAAAATCCCACCTGTGTGTTGGAAAGTCAATACATAGACACCTTAAACTCACTCCCTTGGAAGTCTTAAATGTTTATTCAGCTTTATATGGACATGCTACCATGCTTCAGTGGTACAGAATCAGAACCTTATTTAAGTTGTTGGAAATATACTTAAAATTTTGTAGCCAGGATTTAAAGACCAGAGCTTATCAATCTGCATGGTTTGCTTTAATCATGATGCTACTGTAAATAATCTGCTGATGTCTTGGTATGACAGGGCAGTTGTATGCTCTTAATGAAAAAGTAAAAGGCTCTGTTTCTGGTAGAGTGGAACAGTTCTCTTTACTCATTTGTAGATCAGATAGTTCTCAGGAAGTATATCAATAGCCTTGTTCCTTTTCCAAGGGGAAAATGGAATAGTAGGGTGCTGTCATGAGATCCAAGCTTAAGACCTCATTTCCTTTGTAAGATGAATTGTAGCATAGCTATTAGAACAACTTAAAAATGAAATGTCAAAATAATGTGAGGGAAGTACATCCTGTAGTATAGTGGCTTGGCTTTTCACAGCATTGTTAGTTTCCATGGTTGTTATCCTTTTGTTTTACAAGATTAGCCATTTGTTTTTGTCAGATTTTCATCAGCTGGGAAGGATGCAATGTTCTCTCCTCAAAATATCGAGGTGTGAGTGAGCTTTTCAGTTTGAATCTCACCAGCCCCTCTCATGTTACTTGTCTTGCATATGTTCAAAACGAAGATTAAATGCTACTTAATGTTTTGTTTTGATAAGCTTTTACTTCCACATTTCATAATAGAAAAGCAGTTATCAAGTTGGTTCTGTCCTATTGCTTCAGGCTATCTGTCTCAATGTTATTCAGCATCAGAAATCTTCCTTCCCCAGCCATTTTATAACTACATGTCAGGATTGAATGGCCATGGAAGAGTTAGAAATGGTTGTAGAGGACATCAGGCTTGCTTGCTTTTTGTGTCACTATGCCATGGATTCTCCACCAAAAAAAATCAAACCCAAAACATTTCCTGGCTGGGTTCACATTCACCGAGCTGCCTTTCATTTGTGGATTTATGCAAATAAGTTCAGTGTTGTAACAGCTTCCAGTTCCCTGCTTATCAGGCTTGCAACTAGCTGTACTCTGTAGCTTATGAAAATTTGTTCACACTTCAGTTGTTTGTCAGGAATAGATGGACTCTGACTATGCCTTGCTAGTCATGATGTTTTAAAACAATTTTTGGCGTCCTGGAGGAATTAATCTTACAGTTCCTCTCTTATCTCCATTTAATATTTATCTTTAATCTTTTACCTCCACTTAGTATTTGTCTCTCCTGCAGCATGTGCAGGAGACAGTGCTGTCATCATTCTACTCAAGGACGAACACTCTTAGAGCTTTCACCTTCTTTACCCTCTGTTTTTGCAAAGGGGAATATTTCTCTGACATTTATATTGCTTCTTCCTTTTTTCTAAGGTTGGTTGACCAAAGCAGGGTTTGGTTGAAGCTGGTGTTTTTCAGCATCTCATTTATGGACTGTAGAGAGGGAGAGAGGGGGGTTATTGACCAATTTACCTGAAAGGGTTTGTGAAAGCTGGAAAAAGTGAGTTTGTTTCAGTTACAGTGCTGACCATTGGAACATTTTGTGAGTCCACTGAAAACAATCTTAGCTGTCAACAGATGGATCAGTGAAGGAGCAGTGGTAAAGAATGATATGCTGAAGATATGAGACAGGAAGGAGTAGTAACAGTGAACAGAGAACTGGAAAAAAGACTTAATAAAAAATTACAAGAGAACTTTTCATCTGGGAAACTAAGAACAAAATTCAGCCATAAAGTGATGATGCTAATGAAATGTAAGAAAAAGTATCCTTGGTTACCTTCCCAACCAGTATGAAGCTCCATTAACTCTTGTAAAGAAAGAAAATTTGCATAATGTTGTATTTCACAGCCGTAGGAGGGTATTGGTTTGCCAAGGTTTAAATGTTTGTTCTTAAGAGAGGGTAGAGAAATTTCCTGGTAATTGCCTTGCCTTTGTTTTGCTAATCAGTGACTATCTGAAGAGTTGACATAGAGTGGCAGTGGTGCTGTCCAATATCTTTGCCTTAGCAAACCATATGTCCTTGTGTCTAGGATACTTCTCATGTGGGAGAAGCTACAGTTCCTTCTGCTTTGATTTGGGGCAGGAACTTTGCTGTTGAGCAAGGCATCAGTTCAGGAAATGCAACAAGAGCTGTTTGCCATACAGACATCTATGTAGACTTAGCAGAGGTGTATTTTTTAAAAATCTTTTTTAATATTCAGCTTGTTGTACATTCCCCAAAGGCATAATCATAAACTTCACTCAGGAAGGTGACATTTCTTAATACAAAGTTATGATTAGTAATTGTATGTTGTTATCTCCACTAATATTGCAAAATACTCTCATCAGTAAAATAATTTTCTAAAGCAGATTAACATACTGCTGAATTACAGATGAAATACAGTTGAGAGGGCTTTTTATTCTTATGGAATCTAGACTATAAAAGGCAGTTTAAAGTATAGTGCCCTAATTGTAGAATAGCTTGCATTGGATAGGACCTTTAAAGATGATCTAGTCCAGCCCCCCACTGCCATGGGCAGGGACATCTTTCAGTAGAACAGGTTGCTTAGAGCCCTGTCCAACCTCGTGGTGTTTCCAGGTGTGGGCCATCCATGACTTTTCTGGGCAATCTGTTCCAGTGGCTTGCCACTCTCATAGTAAAGAATTGCTTCCTCACATCTTAGTTAAACCTACTCTCTTTTGGGCTGGCACCATTGTCTCTTAAGGGTCCTGTCACTACAGGCCTTGGTAGAAAGTTTCTCTTCATTACTCTTTCAAGCCCCTTTTAAGTAAGGCCACAATAAAGTCTCTTCAGAGCCTTCTCCTCTCCAGGCTCTCCTAGCCAACTCTCTCAGCCTGTCCTCATAAGGGGGGTGTTCCATCCCTCTGGCTATGTTTTGTGGCCCTCCTCTGGACCCTTTCTAACAGGTCAGTGTGTTTCTTGTCCTGGGAGGCCTAGAGCTATGCAGGTGGTGTCTCATGAGTGGAGGGGGAGAATCACCTTGGTTGATGGGATGACCCCACTTCTTTTGGTGCAGCCCAGCATATAATTTGGTTTTGGAGCTGAAAGTGCATGTTGCTGTTTCATGTCCAAATTTTCCACCACTACCCCCAGACCTTGACAGGGCTGCCCTCAGTCCTTTTGTAATACAGTCTATACTGATACTGAGGGCTGCTCCAGCTCAGGTGCAGAACCTTGCACTTTGCCTTGAACTTCATGAGGTTCATGTTTGCCCATTTCTTAAGCTTGTCATTGTCCCTCTGGATGGCATTCCTTCCCTCAGTACACTTACCTGCCCAGTGGCACCTGCAGACTTGCTCAGGATGCACTCAATCACTATGTCTGTGTCATTAATAAAGATACTGAGCAGCACTGGTCCCAGTACATGCCCCTGACAGACACCAGTTGTTACTGGTGTAAGAGTAACAGTACAACAGTAACAAAAGTGCCTCTGGGCATTGAGCCTTGGGTGCAGTCACCCAGCTGCCATCTCTTGAGTAGTCCATCAAACTCATATTTCTCCACTTTAGCCACAAGGTGTTGTGTGGAAAATAATAATTTCTTAAAAGAATTGTTTTCTTTACATTATTAAATACGTAAAGTAATTAAATTAAACTTTAATGCAACTGTGTTAAAAAGCATTTGATGATTTCCCTTTGCATGCTTTCCTTTTTTGTCAGGTTTGCATCTGGAAACAAAAACCTTATTTCTTCCAGGAGACTGAAGTTGCTGGGTGACTGTGGAGAGTCAGATTTTTAAGCCAATTAACGCCCCCTCTTTTGAATGCTGTTGCATCTCTGTGAAATGGAAAGTTGAACTGAAGCAATTCACTTTGGATGCTCAGAGCTTACAAATTTGTTCTAGAAATTCAGGTTATGACTGTATATCAATTCATATTATTCCTGCATGCTGTTTCTGAGAAAAAGCTATTTGTAACAAACAGCATCTTGTGGTGCTTTTATTCTGAGGAGCAAAAGTTGAAAGGAGGTCAATACAGGGGAAAATTCTTGTGTTTTCAGCTAAATCTATTTAAAACAAAAGTTTTTGTGAAAGTGTCTTTAACAGTGTCCTGAAAATGCAAACAACGAAGCAATTGAGAAGGAATTTGGTTTTAGAAGAGATCTGGTTTGGGTACAGTTGGATCTCTATGAACATCATGGTTTTGCTTCTTAAAATATCTGATATAAAATGTATGTGATGCTGAAACTAGTGTTGTCACTAATAATTTCAGATTGAGTGTGTATTACTGTTGAGGGCCTGTGTTAGTCTATGACTTGATTTTAATGTTATTTGAAGAGACCCAGAAAAGATGGGTAAAGGTACAGACTTCTTTCAGGATTGTTTTTTCCCACCTTCATGTTGTGACTGTTGTTTTTCTGGTTCCCTGGCCTATTGTGTATGAGTTAATTACAGCATGCAAGATTCTCTTAGTGTAGTAATCTGTATTTTATAGAAACCGATACAGAAAGTACAATTGCAGATGACAGATTCAAAGGACATTTAGATGAAAACATACATGCTATTCCTATGTTCTGAGGATCTGGAAAGATAACATTGGCCTGCTATGAAGTGGAGCTGGTCAGAGTTAAATATCTGACTATGACAGGGAAGTCTCCATTTAACAGTAGATGCTCAGCAAAACCCCAGTCAAGTGCTTAGTGTTTCTGTTGTATTTTTCAAGTGTGATTTAACAGATTTTGTAGTTTGGTTTGGGTTGTTTTTGGTTTTGTTTTGGGGTTGTTTTTTTTTTTTTAGTTAATGCAGGCAGGGTTGGTTTGTATCCAAAGGATAGCTCCTGGAGTATTCCTTTGCTGACAGTATCCCAGTCATTGCACTCCTCTGCATCCAGCATCATTTCAGAAAGGGACTTCTCTAGGAAAACTAAACAAACTTTTAAATTTTCAGGAATGTAAATATATTCAGTGGGAACAAAAAAAGAACCTCATATATAACTGACTTCTGTTTAAGGTAGGTTTGAGAAGTCTTGAAAATCTACAACAATTTTGCTGTAAGGCTGTGCTGCCAAATAGTTACAGCTTAATCTCAGAGGCTGGGGAAAGAAACAAAAAAGCATTGGGGTTTTCTAAAAACCCTGAGTGATTAATGTTTAGTCAGAAAAATGTAAATACCTTTTAAATAACAATCCTGTGGTTAGGGCATTAAGAAACAAATCTCTTTTTTCTAAAAGAGACTCTTAAAGAGAGTTCTTCATCATTTCACTCAAGGCATGTTGTTCTTCTCTGGAAGCCCTCACTTGAAAGTAAAATGTTTGTGGGAATGATTAATGACTAATACATTTCACTCTTCATAGTACTTGCAGTTAATCCTTGCAAAAATGCTACAATAAAAATTTTTTCTCTCATTTTATGAAAAGGATGCAAAGGGGAAAACATCTCAAAACAGATAAGTGTAGTCCTATTTTGACTCCTTCACCTACAGGTCATTAAATCAGACTTTAATGTGTCTTACAACAATTCAGATGTTCTGATCACTTCCCTAAAGGCAGCTTACTATGACCTTAATCAATCACTGGGTGAGGTTTACAATCAGTCTTTGAAAGAATAAGTAGAACCTCTGTCTTTTTCTCTTGTAGGTGAGTGTCTGAATTGTTAGGTTACAAGTCATGCTTCTGTCTAGTCCAATGAATCATGAATTCTTCCCTTGCACAGGGTTTCAGTAAGACTGTTTATGAATGCTCTCTAGTTGGGTGAGTTAGAAGTTCTTCATACAGTATGTTCTGTGTGGCTGTGGGGGGTGAGGGTGTTGAATCTCTACAGTCAGAGAATTGGCACAGGTCTGTTATTCTGGATTAATACCTTTTGGCTTAAAAGATTTGGCTTTAGACTTGAATTTTTAAAACTGTCTTTTACAGTGAGGTTCTGAGTTATGTTAGTGCTCGCTCAAATTTGGTCCATTAGGAGTCTCAAGCTTTTGGAAACTGGATTTATGTGTAGTGCCTGATTCATGACCTTGCTGATGTGGAAGATTTTTTTAACCATCTATGTTTGCAGCTTTTGAGGCCTGAACTTGGTGGGCCTGTCAAGTGGGTTTGTGATGCCTGTAAGGATTTTCATCTTGAATTTAGGCTTGTAATTTTCATCGTTCTACTTGTAGATTTGGACCTACTTACCTCTGTGTTTCCATCATTCTTGCCTGAATATCAAACTGGCCTTGACTTAACCCTTAGGGCAAGGAAATCCTCTGTGAGCCAGAGTCGTGCCTCTGGTTCTGGTGCTGGGTAAGTGTGTTATATAAACAGCTGTGTATTTGGAAGAAAAACAGCCAAACCTTATTTCCACTCTTGAACAAAAATCTTAGCTCTGACCCCTTCAGCCTTGGCATAAGCTCCATGTGCGCCAGTAGCCAAAGAGATCCTTTTTAGAACTGTGCATTCAGAATCCTTTATGTGGGCAGTCAGCATGCTGAAGTGAGTTTTTACAACATCTCTCTACAAATGAGAGACTTGAGCGTTCTTCAAATCCTTCTGTATGATAGTTTCTGTGAGGTTAATTTTGCAATTTTTATTTTTTTTCAGTGGTACCCAATACACTTCAGAAAAGTTTAATGCAAGGTCACGTACTCCTACAGAACTGGGATATCAAAAACAGTTTTTCTGGAAGGATGTAAATGCCTTTTTGAGCTTCCCTTCCCTCCTGTGGACACAGAGCATACACAAGTCACATGTTTTCTTTAGGAAGCCAGTTACTGTATGCAATGTGACTGCACTGTCTTTGCAACAAAAGTGGAAGGGTGGTATTTGTGTTGCAGCTGGCAAGTCTTTTTTTTTTTTCTTTTAATCAATTCCTACTTCACCAGCTAAACCCAGATGCTTCCTGCCACTGCATAACCACTTACATTATTTGTATAGGTTTCTGTAGCCCAGAAAAAGAATTCTTTGTGAGTGTAACTCAGTTGTGTTTAACTGGAGAATTCTGTACCTGTAACTGCCATCATTCACTAAAAGAAAAAAAAGTGTTTTTCCGTTAGTGTTATTATACATAATTCTAAAATCCTAGCCAGAGGGTAAATAACTTGGATTTAACTATGCTAAATACTGTGTTCCTTTTTCACCACATTAAATTTGCTTTATCTAGTTAACACAAGATCCAGGGATATTTAAAAATTCAGTTGGATTTTATGGATCATTTGTTCTAATATAAAGCTTCCCTGTCTTTTCCCCAGAAGATGACAGGAGGTTTTATGGTATCACCACAGATATCACAGGGCCCTCCTACAGCCTATTTCATAGTCTGTCATGGATTCTTCTGAGTTAGTCTTTGAATTACTCAGCAGCACTCAGAGCTTAAAAACAGTTCAGTAGCTTTGCCATCCCCTAAAGGCTAGAACAACTGCATTACTTACTGAATCCTGATTTGTGTCCTACCCACTCCTCCTTGCTGGGAATGTTTCATTTCTCCTCCTGCCTGGAAGGTGCCTGTGACTGTAGCAGCGTTTCTTGTTTTGTTTCTGTAACACCTCATCGTGGGTGAGCTCATTGAGTAACAGTGATGGAAATGTACCTGCAGAGCCTAAAGGTAGACAAAATTCTTTACTAGCTGCTACTTGAGACCTACAATACAGTTTACAAAATCTGTGGACACTTCAGAAGTTTTCTGTATGTATGTTAATACTGCATATAGGCTCTCTAGATTCAGTGTAACTTGGGTCCTTAGCTTGGGTCCTTGTCTCTGAAGGAGCAACTCCAGAATGATGTTTGGGGTATATTTCCTGTGTTGCTTGTTTTGCAGAGTCCCTTACATAACTATTAACCTTGTTTATCTTGATGATGCAAAGTTATCAAGTCTTGCTTGGCAGTGTAGCCTGGTTTATGGCTTCTCATTTTTTCACATTAAACTGTATTCTGGGTCCTAATTGAAAGTTTAAAGGAAAATCAGTGTTCCGATAGTCTTCCTGTAATCACCTAAACCTGACCAGTTTCAGAAGTCTGTTTTTTTCTTTTTTACCTAGTAGAAGGTAATTTGGACAGCTGGATCTTTTTGTGAACCTAAAACATCTGTTACATCTTTAGTCTGTGATTTTATATTATGATTTATCTTTCTAGAAAACTTTTTCCATACAAACAGTAATAAATGAGTTTTGTTTGCTTACTGAGACATTTTAAGTTATATTGTTTAGGTACCTTTTGTGTCTACATCACAATATATGTGTATTTAGAGGAAGACCACATGTACATACAAGCACTTGCTACCTTTAGTGCAGGATTCTTGTGGCACCTCTTTGGACTGGTTCAGCTCTCACCTGTAGTGTGACTTCTGTCACCTTCTGTGACTCTCCAGTTTCCAATTTGTGTGGTTCAGGTCTACAGGGCTCCTTTCTTGCTCTTGTCATTTTTTCCAATATCCCTAATAAACAAGTTGAGTGTTCTGGTTTATTTAATCCAAGTGCAGTGAAAAATTACAGTTTAGATAATTCCTGCATATTTTTTACAGTCTCATATAATCTCATCAGAATTCCACCCATACTCTAAAACTGTATTCTAGACACTTGGGGGAGGAGGTGTATGTAACTTAATTAGAAAATTTGTGATTAACATACTTAATATTGTTTTAAATTCCTTCTGATGATAATTGGAAAAAATTACCTCAGATACTGCTATATGACATTGTAATGTTTTCTCTCTTTTTATTTTCCAGCTGTATGGGGAAACTTTGTCAATATGAGGTAATGTATATAATTTTTGTATTGAATATCCTTATGTGTAATAAGATTAACTTACCTTTCCCATCAATATATATAAAGTAGGGAGAAAAACAGCAGCTCACACTGTTGTTTGCTAAGCAGCTGGTACCATCTTTTTTAAATGCAAAGTGTTCAGTCTCAAAAATGATTGTATGTTTGCTATAGATCTCACCCAGGGTTTTACTCACACTTCATCTGCTTTTTGTTGCACAAACCCATCTTCTAATTTTGGCCAGTTGCTTGGCATACCTGACTGCATAGGCTTGGATTCTGCTTTTCCTCAGCACAGATGTGACCATATCTCAGTGATAATGTGGGCTTAAATATTGAAGAGCAGCACATTCTCCACTGCTTGCCATTATTATATTTCTGTACCTAGAATCAAAAGTGTGTTTTGAAGGGCTTTTCCTCCTCCACAGTTAATTGGTAAAGATCTGGTGGTTTAACTGCTGAAAAGCAGAAAATACTGCATTACCCCCTAGATTTTTTTCCTTTAAAAATAGAAAGACAAACAATATATATGCAAAACATGCAGATTTTCACATTTCTGCTTGCATGTGAGTTTGTCCTGCAGGAAAATTCACCAGGAAGACACAGCTGCAAAAGAAATTGAAGAGAATATGGGGACAGCTTGTTCCCTACAGCAAAGTCATTGTATGTAGAGGACAAAATATTTTATCATGTTGTTTTGCTAGTAAAGGGGTTTGGTATTCTATTGCCACTCTTAGCAGCACATAGTGAGGAAAGTTTGAGACAAAATAAGAATAATAGTGCATTTTCTCTAGGCTCTAATTCACCCAAGACAGCTTACCCTGGGGTCTGTTCCTATCCCAAGTGATCCACTCTACTCCTCTTGGAGTTTCCCACCCTTGATGCAGAGAGTGCTCAGCTGTCAGGCACACAGCTGCTGGGCTGCTGTGGCTTGCAGATGGAGATATCATTTAGATTCCCATGTTATCATGGCCAGCGAACTTCAGCAGCTTAGCAGCTGCTACAGAGCCAGCTGAGCATTTCCTGACAAAGGACAAGAACCTCAGAGAGGGCTTTGAGAACAGGTGGGTGTGGGATCCAGGATGTTTATTTCCTGATAAGCTGTCCTTAAAAATTCTGCCACTACTTGCATCTGAATTTTTATTTGAGATGTCCTTTATAGAGCTGTTGAGGGGGAAAATTATTTCTGAAGGTCTGATGTTTGTCCTCAGCCAGTAAGATTGTCTTTATTAGGAGGAAATGCTCATTAAAAAATAAACTGCAGAGTGGCAGTCCTTGAGTTCCAGGATTTGTGAATAAAAAATAGGAACTATTTCTTACGGGACCTCTTAAAATTCTGAGGGGTTTTCCAAATTTTCCTTGCTCACTTATAAGAGAGGAAAGGCTATCTGTTCTACAGTTGTTTGCATACTGTTTTGTAAATTTTTGTTACTTGGGAAAACATTTTCAAAATCCACCAGGATAGTTTAATATTGCTTCCTTAGAGTAAATTCATTCTATGTTAGCTGCAGGGGTTTTATTTACCACTAATGCAATAAATGGCAACTCGATTTGAAAAGATGGTTCAGGGAATATGTGTCTTAGAGTAGGAATTTACTGTATTCTTTAGAGATACAAATGAATCTGGTCAGTAAGGTCTTTGCCTCAGTAATAGACTGAGTTGACTTTTTTAAAAAGTGAGAGTTTTACAGAGGGTTGTGAAGGGAGTCATTGCTTTAACTTCTAACAGGGTGGTGTGTATATATATATATATGCTTAACAAAGGATCTTCTGTTTCTCTAGGTGTAATGAGTTCAGGTCCCAAGTAAAGGAGCTCTGTTTTGCACTTGAAAGAGCTCCATTTTATGTTGGATACCCATGAATCCTCTAGTATGCAAAAACTTACTACTGTGAGATAAATAATTCCCCTTTCAGAAGGTTTAATTGAAAAAAAAAATATAATTTCGCAAATGTAAGGAAAATTGCATAACCTTGATACAAGAGGTACAATTTAAAAATGCATATTCTACTCTTGTAGAAGTTTACTCAAGAGTGAACATAACTGAGACACTTTACACAATCAGAGGCTAAATAAGACCACACAGATTTGTGCAAGACAGCAGCCTTTGAGAGAGTATTCTGTTTTCACAAGTCACCACGACATACTTCATCCTTGGCCTCATTCCAAATGAGTAACATTTGTGTGAGAAGTCAGTATTGCCCATCAGGCAGGCGCTGAAGACACGTTTTAGTATAGTTGGGGTATTTTCCCATGTGTTTGGAAAAATTCTAAGTGAGATACAGTTGCCTAAAGGGAAATGTGTTGTCAGCATACAGTAAGCAGAGACCCTCAAAGACACATTTTGGGCCTTTGCACAGTAAAGTTACACTCAAAACCAGTAATAGACACCTTTTTAAAATTAAGTTAATTTTCTATGTAAAATGAATGTCATTTTTATTGTTATTGTTCTTTCCTGTGAGCTTGGTTCAGTTTCTGCGAAACTAATGGATTTCAATGGAAATGAGATCATCCACTTTAATTTGTTCTAATTATGTCTTTGAAATAATACTAACTTGAGATGCTTTGAGGATGCTCTTTTAATATAATGCAGGTGCAGTGGAGCAGTTATTGCTTAGGTATGGATTACTTTTTTTCTTTTCTTGCCAACAGGTCTCTTCAAGAAAATGGGGATCAGAAGGTGGAAAGTAGAATAGAGGAGGTTAGTTTGCTAGTAGTTGTAATCTGTTTTGTTTTGAGGACTCCATTTCACTCATTTCATATTGAAGGGATATATTTAGTTTTATCTCATTACTCTTGATTATGCTAAAACCATTTAGAGCATTGGATTTGTGTCTGTACATTAGTTTTTGAATTTTTCTTTCCTCTAGTGGAGTTTCTAACTTTGATCTGTGACTCCATTTTATTTTCATTAAAACCTTTCTTGAGAGTGATAGATCTGCAGATACATTTGCTGCAGTGATAGAATCCTCCCAAGAACTGTTTAATTTGCTACTGAAAGGATGTTCACAAATCCTTCCTCTGACTCCCTTAAAAAATGTGAAGTATATATAAGGTGCATTACAAATATGAAGGTGCCCAAAATTTACTTTGTTCTTAACTAATAAACAAAGATGGCAATGTTTGTGGCTGGGGAGGGTGTGCAGTGCCAATGCTTTAAGCACAAGTCCTGGCAATTTCTGGAGTACACATGGGTACTGAACATACTGGTGGTTCTGAACTGCTGTACCAATACATCTGAATTTCCATTTCAGCCTCAGTTTGTTGTGAAATATTGGGAATGTGTGCAGCAGATCTTTTTCCAAACGTTTTAGGCTTCCAGTCTAATAACAATAAAACAAAGTATTAAATAGATAAAGAAGTCCTTGAGGTTGATACCCCTTACCCTTATGTGATTGTGTGTTCCTGTACTAGTGTAGTCTGTCTGCCTAGTGTCTTGTATTCCAGCAGGTTTATATAGCAGGTTCCTCTGGACACAGTGAGCAGCCCACTGAAATTTTTAAAATTGATGGAAAGCTTGTATCCATAGTTTGTCTTTTGCTTTCCTCTCTCTCTGTTTTTTTTGTTTGGTTTGTTTGGTTTTTGATAAGTATTGCAACAAGCATTGTAAAAATTCCAGTTGTTTAAAAATGGTGCAATACTTGAAATTCAGTGTGTAGATCAAAATTGCTGTAAGGTCTGAGAAGTTGGGTATTTCTGGATGTTATTTTAAAACTGTACTTGCATAGTATGTTACACCATCAGAATAGGTATAACTGTTTCAAGAGCTATTTGCTGTTCTGCAGAGCTAATATTTAATGAATGTAAATGACAATACCATATTATTTCCTCTTAACACGAATATGCAGCTTTATTCACTTTATGAAGTTCCTGAATTGTCTAGCTCTAACCAGAAGTATTTGTACAAAAATGAATGTTAGTTGCTGATGTGCTGCCACTTAGTACCAGTTAGAACCTCTGACAGCTTTCAACTTGTGTATAGCCCTAGAGTGTGAATTTTGTGACTTTACTAAGGCTTTAGTATACCTAAAAACAAGAGTTCAGGGACTCCTGTTGAAATTCAGCAGGACTGTTAGAAATTTGTGCCCTGTGATAAAAAAACTGAAATGAATGCCAATTTAAGTGACTCTCTCTTCTAAAGCTGTGAAAATGCAAACAGAAGTCTTGGTTGGTGAACTATATTTTCTAACAAATTTAGTTTAAAAATTTTGTTAAGCCTAAATATACCTTCAAATCATGATGTAGAACATATTTAGATATTTAAACAGGATGTATCTTTAAGTTTGCATAGCATGTTCTGAGAGAATTACAGTCATTTCACTGGAGCTAATGTCTCTCTCTCTGTGTCTGTGTCCTCTGTATGCTTATCTGTTGTCCATTTAAATAGTTGATATTTAAACTACTGTCCCATTGTTCTGTTGCTGGATATAGATTACCTTTGACAACCTCACACAAGTCACTTATGACACTTCACTTTCCCAAATAGGAGTCATAGCATTGGATGTCCTTGTCAAGACTGTGGTACTCATAGCCTTGAGATGTTTTGTTTTCAGTGCTAAGCTAAGGGATTTCATTTCACACTGTTCTAGGTGATTTGATTTTTGGTGGAAAAGGGTTCAAGGATTTTTTTATGTAAATGAGGCTTTAAAATGTAAGTTTCTTGGAGTTTCTTCAGTAAAGATCTGCATAGGAGACTGCCATGATTTTTGCTCTAAGGCAACTTCCTATGTGCATGTTTTGTGATGTGAATCTTGTTTTATTCTTCAAAGATTAAATGTTTTTCCTTTATTTTAGGCTGTTGCACCTCTAAGGGAGAAAATCAAAGATCTAGAAAAAAGGTAAGTCATCTGCTGAATTTGGGAAGCCGTTCAAAGGCACAGTTTCTTTTCTGTAGCAGTCAGTTCTGTAGTTGTAGGCTTGAAATAAGTTTTTGTATATACCTTCATCACCTTTGACTTGATATATATAAGTGAGGAGAGGGCATTGAATGCTAAGGCAGTAATGGTTAAGGTTGATTGATCCTACTAAATGAAGCTGGGAGTGCTGAACTCTTGTTAAATTCAAATCCTGTGGAGGAATTTGGTGTTTGGAGTGCAGGATTACCATGGTTTCTGTCTGCTAAGAGGTACTGGTTTCATCTTCAAGAGACTTAAAATACGTTTTACCACACTTCTCCCACAATTGTGATCAGTTACTGTGGTTCATCTACTGTACAGTGGTTTGCTTGTGCATCTCCATGTGTGTGTTTTGGATGAGCCTGACTGACCTGCTTCTCTCAGGATTTGTGAGGGAATGTGTTATCCCTCACTGTGCTTGTTCATCTTTGTGTCAGGTCAGTTCTCTGATCCGGGTGTCCTCATGGGCAGATGATTTCATCACAGAATGAGGTCTGCTATGGCAGTGGGAACTGTCAGCTCTGATAAGGACATTCTGCTTTTGCCACTGGTACTGTTTTGCAGGTGACACTGTTGTGAGTGCTGCCCTGCAAAGGGCTGCGAGTCTGGGCTGTCCAAGCAGTACCAGTAAGCCCTCATGGGGTATTGCATACTCATGGTTGTGTGCTCTTCCTCTGGAGAGGGGACAGAATCCCATTGCTGCTGGCCAGGGGCTTGACACCTGCAATGTTTTGGTGTTCAGTTTTGTCATGTCAGTGAGCAGCTGCCCCTCCTCCTCCCACCCCTCCTGGGCTGTAAGGAAAAAAAAAGGAGAAAAAATTTCAGTTCTGTTTTTTACAATTGATTTGAAAGGTTCAGTGACCTGCCACATGCAGTTTATTTCAGTGAGAATACTGATCTGATTGCTCATCTCTTAATGTGCACATGAGCTTCATAGTTTGAACCAGGCATATACTGACAATGTGAAACAAATTGCAGATTGTGTCACCACCTTGCCGGTTCCAGCATTAAATTGATTTATTAAATCTTTCTTGATAGTCCAGTAAACCTTCAGCTTCACTTGTGAGTAATTCAGGTATTTTCTTCTGTAATCCACAGAGGGCCTTTGTGGGGAGGTATCCTGACTGGTTCTTTTTTATTTAATGATTGTTGTATTTTTTCAAATGAGCAGTGAGTTTTTGAGTAGAACCATTAAGTTAAAACTTCTCCCAGAAACCACATAAATATTCTTGCCTTTTCATGTGTATTGATAAGTCTTGTTTCAGACCTGTAGGAAAAAGGAGAAAGAATCAAAATATTTTTTTACCTCTCTATGAACCACTATGGAAATTATACTTTCACAAAAGAGGGGCTCTTATTATTGCATTACTGTTTTTCAAATAATATAGCCATTTACCTCTGGTGGTTCAGCTGAATGTGGGTTGTTGCAGTTAATATTTTTTTAATTTTATATCTCTGTCAAGTGGCAGTAAATAATTACTTTCTGTCAAATGTCTGAAAGCTGATCCTGCCTGCAAAGCTTACTCTAGTGTCAATGTTTTCTTACCTCATAAGCTGATAAAACCTGAAAGCAAGCCATCTTCATGCTTTTGAGAAGCAGGAAAGACAAGAATTCCTTAATGCTAGTCTCATGACAAGAGATTGTTTAACTGAAGCTAGAACTGTAAAGTTTTTATTAAGAATTTGCACAACACAAGCATTGCCATGTAGTCATCAAAGCAAGCATTATGTCAAGATAAACTCCATTTTGTTGTCAGAAAGTCGTCATTTGGCTGCCAGACTCTGTCCCACTGCCCCTAAACTGCTGCTGGTGTAATGGAAGGAGCAAAAATGGTTGTGAGGTCCCTTTGGCAGTAATATGACTCCAGGCTGGATTAATGCAACCTTAAAATAGTAGTCTTGGGATTGGAGGAGAGACTTGCCTTGCATCTAGTTTTTTGGCATTTAAACTTCTTTTGAACTCCATAAATCTCTTGTTGTGAGTGAATTTTCCTCTCTGTCACAGAAGGGATGTGTTTTACATGTCTGCATTGTGCTTGTGCACTGCTTGTCTTCCATAGCTTCAGCATAAATCACAGAAATTGTTAGTGACCTGGACAGTGACATCAGGCAAGTGTAGGAAGCTTCTTTTTCAGTCTCCCTGTGTGGGTAACATTGGAAGGTTCCATTGCCATATTTCCCCTATCCAAGAAACTGAAAGCAGCTTTCATGCTGTGATGAAAATTGGATAAAGTACAGAATCATCTGTGCTCTGGCACTGAAGAATTCCTGTTGAGCCAGTACTGCAGGTTAGAAGCAGAGGAGGAGTTGCTTCAGGATCACAGTTGTAGGGTCAGTTCAATCAGTGTCTGTTTGTGAGTAGAAGAAAATGTAACTCTTGGCATTTTTGGCTCCTGCATGCTACATCAGGCTATCTCTAGCCTGTAGACTCCTCTTGTGGAGGAGAACAGTAACTGTAGTTTGATTTTTGTGCAGTGTTATGCTGATATTTGGTTAAGGAAGACCTGAGGTATTAAATTGCCAAGACTAGGATGCTAATTACTGAAATAAATAAATAAAATTCATACCTTCTTTCAGAGGACTTTGTTGTTATTGTTGTATGCAGAATGCATGACAGGGAGGGAGAGAGGTTCATCTAAGGTTTGAAGCATCAAGAGCTTGAGAGAGCAATTAAGATTCATGTGTCAGATGATTTTATTTTATGGTGGTTTTGGTTTGATTAAGTTCCTGTAAAGAAGGTGCAAAAATTAAATTACACTAACTTGAAGACCATCAAATAAATGGCAGTCTAGTATTTCTGAGAAAATTAAGATTCATTTTCATACTGAATAAGCTCTCTTGTAGAAATTGTTGAAGCATCTTAAAATGTGTTTTTTCAACATTCTGATTGTAAACTTTATATTGTTTCTTGTAAAACTTTAAGAAGAATTAAAACTTTGTTGTAAGTTTCACATTGAAACTTCAAGGAGAAGTGTTTGAAGTCAATGCCATAAGTCAACAGAACTTGCTTTCTTTTCCAGAGCTTTTAAGAGGGTTATTTGCCTTTTGAAACTTTAAAAAGAATGTGTTCAGTCACTGCTCTTGTTTTATTGTTTTATTCTCTTGTGATGTCATGCCTGGCACTGGTTCTGCTCTCAAAAGATAAAAGTCAAGTGATTCGTTATATAAAATTGGGCAGAAATTTTAAAAGCACTCTTTGCAGATGAATTTTGATATTTCACTGTGCATAGGCATTGTCTTGTGTTGACCCAGATGCTTTTTTTAGAAGAAAGAACTAAATATACTCTCAGCAGAACTTTAGGAATGAGAGGTTTTCAGAGTAGTTTTTCACATTTCAATAGCAGGTATGTGAAAGAAACCAGACTGAAACTTACTTAGTTTTTTTTTCTTTGTTTCGAAATGTTCTGTAGTTTCACCCAGAAATACCCACCAGTGAAATTTTTATCAGAAAAGGATCGTAAAAGAATCCTGGTAAGTTTGTTTATTCAGAGGTTGTTTTGGGGGAATACCAAAAAATACTGTGGAATGTAATCTGTTTTGTAGAATTAAAGACTTGAGAAGGGATACAGGGAATTACCTTGGATGTCATATGTGTTGCACAGGTTTTAAGGCACTGCTTCACATATTTGTGTTGATGTTCTCAAACTCAGCATATGAACAATACACCTGGACTCTGTTTTTGAAGTTTGCCTTGCCAGTCAAGCTGCTCTTCCCTGTAACTTCTCAGGATCACACTGCCAAACAGTCTTTGTGTGTGCTCCCAGATGGCTTCAACTTGCAGAGGCTGGGAGACTTTTTAAGCACATGATGGGAACCTTGTGTGATCAGTTGGGGCAAAATCCAGTCATAAGGCTAGAAAAGAACTTGTTCTGCAGGGAATGTTCATCTCTCTGCATCTTCTCTGTTGTTTCTGTTATTTGAAGCATCATAAGGAGTTGAGGGTGGAAGAGGATGGCGGATTAAATCAAGACAAGTAGTTGTCCAGGGTATTCTTAAACTTAGTGAATAGTTCTGCAATTCAGCTCTCCAGTTTTGTCTGCAAACACTTTTGAAGTTATCTCTTACCTAGATTTTTTCTGTTTTTGTTTGTCTGCAGGGGAAATTGTCCCTCTGTTTTGAAGGCAGAGAATGTATAGCTACATGAGATGTGTAAAATAGAGTATGAACTTCTGCTTCTCTAGTAGAAAGTAATCTAGGACAAAAGCCTCTAACGTGCTTAACTTAGCTGGTGCTTTTGTTTGCTTTGACTTCAAAATTTTGAAGAAAAAACCTGAAAATATGCAGATAAAATTATTTTACTGCATTGTTAGGCAATAATCTTTGTTGCTTCATTGCAAAGTTTCACAAAGAAGTGTTGCCAGATGAGTTGAGTTCTGCAATGCTGTTCTGTCATTTTTATGACAGTCTGAAGGAGGGAGACCTGTAGACTCCCAGTGTCCCTGTTGAATATAGAAAATAAACTGAGGAAAATAGAGAGAGATTTAATTTTGAAAATTCCTAAATTGTAAACTTCGTGTGTTTGCAAGGGTAATAAAGTAACTTTAATGTCATGTTTTCCGTGTAAGTGAGAATGTACTTTCAAGAAAAGTGTCAGTGAAAGCTGTTAACAGGCTGTGGAGCTCTTAATGTTCACTTCCAGACTTTGCCACTGAAAAATACTGGGTATTTTGTTGAAATATGTTGCCTAAACAGAGATGGCAAGTAATTGGAATGGGAATGTTTTCAGCTGACCTGGAGGTGAATAGCTTTTTGGTTCCCCATGCATTTTGTAGAGTTTAAATGACTGCAGAGAAAGCTGGCCAAAAGGAGTGGCAGGTTTTTCTGACTGGTTTTGTGCCAACTCAGATGGGCATTCATAGGCCTCCTGCCCATGTGGGCAGTTCCCTTCTGTCACAGTGCTGCTGTCATAATCCTAGGGAAAATGATCCATGTTCTTTTGAGCAGCTGAAGTTCTCATAAAAACGTTGCATGATGCTTCAGAATTCTCAAAAATATGTCAGCCAAATGAATTTTGCTAGATCATGTGCTTTGTATTTTGTTAATACTACATCTTTTTTCTCGAATGCATTCTTAATTTGATTTTACTGGGTTTTTTATTCTGACTGCAGTCTCTAGCTGTAGCCTGGAGATCCCTACAGCACTGTCCTGATGAGACAACAGTTCTAGCAGCTGTTTTTTATGAAACAGCATCTCTTTGGAAATTATTTTTAATCGTGAGGGTATCTCAGCTGAGACCAGATATCCTGTCACTTTCATTGAAAAGAGATCTTTACCTTGTTGTGCATGATTAATCTGTTTCCTGAGTTCTCTGAACTGACTAGGCCACAGGCTTTCATATGCAAGAGAAGGAATTCTGTTATTGTGGAAGATAGTGTTGCCATTGGTTCAGTTCGTTGGGTGGGTTTTTTCTGAATTGAATATAGTAAACTGATAAAAGCAAAAACCAAAAAAATGAATATAATTTCCTTGTGAGATGTAAGATGGTTTGAATCTGATTGCAGACAGCAGAAATGTGTAATAAATAGACAAACTTCTAAGTCCCTCTAGCAAAGACAATTATCAGTAATATTTGTGCCTTTTAGTAGGTGCTGAAGTTACCAAGCTTACGTGCACTACTAAGAAATTAAGTATTTTTATTAATGTTGCCTTAATAAAGAATTCTTTTCTAAGACCCAAGTGCTGGTGCTCCAGTTCTGATATGGATATGATTCATGTACAACTTATGATTATGTAGATTAATATGTCATTGTGATTTGCAGGAAGTCATATTTAGAAATTATGCTTTTATGAGTGATTACAGGAAGGTTGTGCAAAGAACTTCAGTGATAAATCATTTTTTTTTTTAATGTTGCCTCACATAATGATAAAAAACATAATTTACACAATATTTTACTTTTCCAGGGGAAATTCAGCTCCTTTTTCAATCATTTCTTAAGTTCTTTGTCTAACACCCATGGAAGTGATATGTTAATAAAGCCAACTTAGATTTATCAGAAAAACTACTTGTAGGTTTAAGGTAATTGGAAACATCGTCCCAGAAAAAATTGGTTTGTGCTTTTTTTGTGTGTGCTTTTTATCCATTTTTTTTGTGTGTGCTTTTTTCCCCTTTTTTGTGTGTTTTTTTTCTTCTTTTTTTGTGCTTTTTTGTCTTTTCTTGGTTGGCTTTGTGTGATTTTTTTTCAAAAGGGATATTGGGAAGAAGACACTTCCTTGTACTGCACCAAAGACATGTGTTGCAAGCAGTGAGTTTATCTTCTCTTGAATCTTGGAAATAGAAGTAGCAACAGGAGATTTCCTTGGGCCTCAGTTGAAAGGAGTAAGTTCAGATCTTCTACAGAAAAGTTTTGTCTTGGTCACCACAGAAAAGCCAAAACCCTTGGGACATTCAGCAAGGCTGCAGCTTGTTTGCAGCTCAGGATAAACTCATGACATTGTTTTCCATGCATGGGTTTGGTTTCTTTTCCTCTGGTAAGTGGTGACATGTGGCAAAGGGCTGTTGTCCCTCAGTTACTGCTCTTCTGTCCTCACTCTCAGCATTCTGCCAGAAACCTGCTCTTCCCTCCTCTCTGTTGCAGCGTAACATGAACCTCAAAACTTTCTTTTATTCCAGAGAGGATTTCTCCTGAGTCCTGTTTCTCCTTCAGGTTTGTCAGGCAACTTAATAAGATGTTGAATCTGCTACAAGGAAGCCTTGACAAACTCAGAAGAATACTAAATAGATCAACTAAATGATTCTTTTAGTAAGTGGTACTTACAGTTGCTTTGAAACACTCGTGCCCCTGAATTTTTAATAAGAAAAAGAAAGATGAGAATACAAGTGGACATTCAAGGTTTTACAAAAGAAAACAGATGTAGTTTTTGTATGTTTTTTTTCCTTTTCAGTCTTTGGAGGTTTTCCTTTGATTTTTTTTTTTTTTCTAGTTAAAAGAAATTTTGCTAATCTTGCTTTATGAAACAGTGAATGACAGGGCAGTAGACAGGATAAATGTTTAGCCTTTGACTAACCCAAAGTGAAAGAACTTCAGGCATCTCATACTTTTCCACAGAGCACTTTGTCCTTGTAGTACACCATCTGTTGATTAAATTCCTGCTTGATTCTACCTTGTCCTTTCATTGTTTAGTTAGTTGTCACTACAGCTGAACAGTGGACGCCAACAGCTGAATCACTTTCAAAATGTGATTTTGATTGTGCATTTATATTACATAGCTGATACCACAGAGGTCTTTTACAAGTCCACTTTTTGAGAGTTGTGACCTGTTGTGCCTTGGTTCTTGAAAATAGTTCATGAAATGCAGAGAAAATAATTGCTTCTGTAGATAGATTTGGATGTGTCACACAACTTGCAGTTCTGCTTAGCATGCTGACTGCTTCAGTACTGAATTAGTGATTTTTGTTTGCTTGTTTACTGTTAAAATCTGTGGTGCAAAAAGGGAAAAATTAATGAACTTTCTTGTTTCTTCAATGAAACAGGAGTACAGGGTTTTAAATATTTTATTTCTGCTTGTTTCTTTGCAGCAGAACATCAGAGTTCCAAGAAGGCAAATGCTGCATGTCAGAGCTAGTGGTATAGAAAAAAGTTTTTTCAGTTGTAAGGAACCTGCAAAGATCTTCTAATCCAACTGCCTGACCTCCTCAGGCCAGGATGATGTTAGCTATGGATGCATTAAAACACAAAGAGTGATTTTGATTTTAGCAGATACTTCAAATGAAGATCTTCAAAGAATTCCCTTCTTCCTTTCTGGGTGAAAACTTACAGTACTTACTTAGAACACCCAGCATGTTTTCCATGTAAACTAGACAGAAGCTGGATTTGACATGTCTGATAAATCTGACATGAAAATAACCTGGCATTCTGTCATACCCTTTTTTGGTTTTTTTTCTGAGAAATGAGATTAGCAGAAATTTCTCCTGTTACCTTTCTGCATCTTTTTAGACTTTGCTGTCACAAAAAAGAGCACAATCCAATTTAAGGGAAAAAAAGGAAAATAATGTAATCTGAAAAAGATTTTGTTGATGTGAATAGGTAGCTGACCTTCTAGGCTGAAAGTGATGGAACATGTCTAGTATGTCTTTCAAAACTGTAAATACTGTAAATCTTGGAAAAAAAAATAATACATGGAAATGGAGTTGTTTCCCCTGGAGTAAGCAAAGATCTGAAACCTACTGTTCTGTCTTCATGTTTGTAGACTTTGTCTAGTGTTTCTGTAAAAAGAAAAAGAAATTTATACCAACTGTCCTAACGCAGATAACTGGAGGAGCAGGGTTTGTGGGTTCTCATCTTACTGACAAACTAATGATGGATGGCCATGAGGTTACAGTTGTGGACAACTTCTTTACGGGCAGGAAAAGAAATGTGGAGCACTGGATTGGTCATGAGAACTTCGAACTGATAAATCACGATGTCGTTGAGCCCCTGTACATTGAAGGTAGGTAATGTCTGCTTTGGTATTGGCACCTTTTTGTGCTTTTCCCTTCTAAGGCTGTGTGTCTGTAAAGAAATGAAATTTTCCTGTGAGTTCTGTGTTGATCTGTCTAGTATCTGTATGCTTTGATTATTATTAGCCTATTTTCTGTGACCAGTATGGAGTAAGAGGTTCAGAGCACTTTTGTCTTTGAAATCAGTCCTTTTTTGCGTGTGTGGGAGGAAAGAGACCTTAAAAACATCCTGATGTGACTGATTTTGTGAGAAGACAAGATAGCAGTGTGTTGGTCTGTCTGTCTGATCATTGTCCCACTTTCCTATGTGCACAGGCTTGTGCACACAAGTCTGTGGTCCAAATATTTCATGAACTTAGAAGTTTAATTCAGGGCTGCAGTTACACTGCACATGCATCCTTCAACTGTGTATGGTCAGTTGAGAGGAGATTAACTTTCCTTAGTTGCCTTTAGTGTCTTCTGTAGAAAACATTGCTCCCACTCTGGAACAGGCATTCTACAGCCTGTAGAGTTGGAAATGCAGCAGCACTGAATTTTCCTAGTTTTCAATGGAAAAACAAAAGAAATACACCAATCTCAAAGAAAGAAGCAAACAAATGTTCTGCTGTAAAGTAGCAGCTCAACATCTAAACTATCATAAACCTCAAACTATTAAATAGTCAGATTTTAAGGCACCATTAACATAGTTGTATTTGAGAGAGACATGCATTTATAGACTTCTGTGGGAGTATCTAACTATATAATGAGTCAGTGAAAGTGTTGCTCAAATTACACTGCAGTTCTGGTGGGTGTGCTGTATCTTTTTAAAACTCTGTACTTGTTCATTTTAAGAAAAAAAAAATGACTGAGTGGTTTGGGGTTTTTTTTAATTCCTGCTGAATTCTAGTGGATGGAATTTCACAGGAAATCTCTCTAGTAATTGCATCTCTTGTGTTATTGCTTGTGATGAATTCCTGGCAGCACTGCTGAAACAGTTCTGCAGAAACATGTGCTCCTGCTCTGTTCTGACAATGCTCCGGTTCAGTTACTGGCTGTTATTTTACTTCAAACTTCTGCTTCCACTGACAGGATAATGGAACAAGGATCTTATTAACTGACTGCAGGTGCTGGTAGCTCATACCTTACCCAGTTCAATTTGTCAGCTTTTCTAATCTTTTCCATGCATTACCTTCTTTCTGAGTGATTACACTTGAGACTTTCTCAGAGAATTATCATTGTTGCTAATATTGTTGCCTAGCTAACTAGGCACTAATGAATGGGAATTCTGAGATCCTTCAGCTACCTTTCCTATGGCCTATGTAATTAAGACACCAATTCCCTAGTTAGTACTGACAGCTAATTATTACATGTTATTCAGTGGGTAGTTTATTCAATGTCTTTTCATCTTCCAGCAGTATAAATTGAAGCTGGCGTGGCTAAGTGTTAAAATAAAATTAACTTTCATACACTAAGAACATGATAAAATTTGATGTCATTGCAGAGTTTATAGTCCAGTGAGGCAATGGAGGATAGTTTTTGTAACAGATCAGCAAGTTGGCATATAGATCAGATACTTTTAGTCTCAGTTCCTCCTTTTTACTTGTAAATAGAAGTTGGAATGACTGTGAAGTCATGATAAAAAGTAGGTTTGTGTCTAAAGAATTTCTCTCTATTTTCTGTCCTGTTTAAACCAGATTATATAAGATTGTTTGACAGTTCAATTCCAGAGAGGATAATCAGTGCTTTATTTCTGAAAGAGACCTCATTTTTGGTCTAGAAAGAACAGTGCTTTCACTTTGTATATGGAAAAGTGAAAGATTTATAGCTTTCAGCTTCACAGTGATGCCTACGCACAATCTGCCTTGGCTGTGTCATTGTCCTTGATCCATGACATAAAGTGGGACTCAGCATTCTTGGATCTTGATCTAGGTTGGCCAGAGACAATAATAAATCACCTAAACACACATTTTATTTTTTAGCCCTGTGACAGCTGTAGTTATTCTAGTGCTGAATGTCTTTCTCTTCTGCTAGGATTTTATTTGCTTTAGCATTTGGAAATAGCAATGGGAAATGCACAGGTTTTCATTTTGGCTTTTTTTTCAGGCAGAAGAAAAAGGGGGTTGAATTCTTTAGTGGAATGAAAGTAGTTCAGGGATCTTGAAAGATGAAAAATAGTTTGAAAAAGCTGTATTAACCTTTTTTTTCCTATTGTCGTTCAGTTCTGTGTTTTTTAAGATATTTTCGTTTCAGCCTGCCCCTCACATAGAGCTCTAATGCACTATTAAATGGGCACATTTTTGGTACAGGAAGGCAGGTGGGTTTTTTTCTGAAGGCTGATCTGTAAAGAAAAGAATCTCTTACTACTCTTTTTCGTAGTTTTGGGAAAAAAATATAGAAATCCACCTTTATGTATTTTCCGCCTCATTCTCTGCATTCATTAAGATTACAAGTGCCCCAGGATAGTCACTTGAGAGTACTGTGGCTCATGTTCCTACAAACAATATTGTAAAGACACACAGATATTAACTGGAGAACAAATGAGAATGAATGCTTCATCTCGTGTTACTGTGATATATACCCCACTTTAGGGTAAAATTGCATTAGAAAATGCCAAAGGAAAACCTGTATTAAATAAATGTACATTATTAGTAATGTACTTGCTTTACATGGTGACTTGAGCATTAGTGCTGTCTTGTTTATACCTACCTTTGCATTTGAGTTGACTCTGTTTGTAGTAAAAAGTAAGGGTTTGTTTTTATATGACTTCAAGCCACCAAAGTCTGTATTTCTACTGTGAAATACTGTTATACTTGAATATATGTGTAATAAAGGCAAAACTCAATCACAACAAAACAACCAACCAAAAAAAAACAAACAAAAAACCCCACAAAAAAACCCCAAAGAAGAACCCCAACCTAAAAACATAGATACATGGAAACAACCAAAAAAATTCCTCAAAAATACACAGCCCATATACCCCACAAAATCCCCAAAAGCACGCATGAAAAACCAGGCCACTTTCAAGGTGATGTCATAAGGTGGCATATGATGATTCCACAAACTGGACCCCTAAACAGGAAAAAATGCCTCCTCTCAGTTTTCAGTGTTGAGGTCTGGTTTTCAAATACCGTTAGGCACACACAGCAGTTGAATAAATCTGGGAGAGAACAGCACACAGTTATACATAGCCCATATCCTTCTCCCACTTCTTCCTCCTGCTTCCTCAGCAACTTTTGGAAGCCTTAAAACAATCTTCTGCAAAGTGATAGGTGCACATTTCCTTTAAACCCAGCTATGTCCTGTGTCTGAAAGATGTCCTCAGCTGAACTGTTTCACAGTTCACAGGAACACACTTAGGCCTTGCATTTCTTTTTGATTGCTCAGTAGTGTTGTTTTATTTTGGTTTTGCCACACCTTTCACAAATTTGAAACAAAAACAGGCCTGAAAATGCCACAGATTTACAGTCAGCAGTAGAAACAATCGAGTCATGTTGAACTGATTTCCCTTCCCCAATCACAGATACATAGTATATTTTGAAAAATACTGTATGATGCTTCTAAAATTGCAGTCTGTGGCAGCTGCAACTGCTGCCCAGACTCTTTTTGGGCAGAGTAGTGAAGCGTAGTTCCACTCTCATGCTCAGAAACTTTTATTTAAAACAAGTGCATGTGCACTACCTAACTAATATAATATGAAATGAAAGAGAAGTAAAGTGTAAGTGGTAGGTAATGATAAACTATTTTATGGCATATGTTCTGAGATTACCTGATCTTCAGTTAACTAAAGCTATTTGGTTTTGTTCTTGGTTTGTTTTAATTCTTCAGGCCAGCAGTCCATTTTCTGGAAAAACATTTTTTAAATGTTGGCTCTGATTCCAGTGGCTGTTGTGAACACAAAGGTAGTTTTGGCTCTTTTAACTCTCACTGAAAAAGCTTTTAAAGTGATATAATAAGAACGTTTTGCAAGTTGAGAGACAGGGTGTAAGCATGTGATACACATAGCAACAAGGATATTGGCTTTCAGAGTTTGCAGGCGGTGTTGTAGTTGCTAGTTACACACGTATAAGTAAGTAAAGTGACAGCATTTATAGAATTTTAATAAATCATTTGCTTGAGTGCAAATGACTAAAAAAACCTTTTATGTTTAAGGACTTTTCTGACTTGTGAGTCTGAGTTGATTTTTAAGGCTGAGACCAACAGTCTCACAAAATTGGTGAAAAGAACAGTCTAACAGCCTTCCAAACATCAGGATGGTAACATTATACTAAACAGTGTTTGACAGTATGCCAGAATTGTTCAATCTTCAAGTCATCTCACAGGTAACTTAAAGCACATACAAATACAAACACAAGGAGTGTCTTTAATACATGGTTTGGTTTTTTGGGTTTTTTTTCCTTCAATACTTCCATCCTAGGTTTTTCCTTTCCTAGTCTTCATTCTTGTGCTTAATGCACTCAGCTTGCTGGTTTTACATTGTATGGTCAGGAAAGTCTGTGGCAAGGCAGAGGGTAACAAATGCTACTTTATTTTGTTGGTCCAGAGCCAAGTGCAGTGGTGTCTTGATCTTGGTCTCTGGTGTAAGGCTCTCCAGAACTGCTCCAGTATGAGCAATATGGTAAATCTTTATGAAGCTACTCCAGTTTGCCTGACATTACAGACAACATTTTTAGCATCAGGGAAATCTACTTGTATTTGTAGTCCTTTTTAGTTCAGGGCAATAGAAATGTCTCGCTTCACTGTGTCAGCTTCTCTGGCCTGACCTCCAGTAATGAAATTTGCACAGCTGGTTTTTCTACAAGAAAAGTCCGTATGTTCAAGCTGTAGAAACTTATTTGTACGCTTCTGATCAAAGCTTTTCTGCTCAGTGCTTCCTGACCAGCAAATACAGTGATGGATGCAGGTGCTTAGCGGACTTAGTGACCCGTTCAGTCCTTTCTGGGACCATGGCACATGTTGAAGGCAGAAATGGAAGATGAAGGTCATTTCCTGTCATAGCAAAGGTGATAGATTTCTCCCTTACCATTCACTTAGGAAGCATGGAGAACATATGTAGTATTAGGGCTAGAAAATAAAGATGATATAAAGTTTTATGGCAATATTTTGGAGGAGTGGTTTTACAGATCATTCTTGTTTAGCATTAAGGAAAACACAAGAATGAATATTCAGATATTGCAGATTACATGTGTGCTAAATTTTAGAGTTTTTTTTTTTAGCTTTTCACATAGAGAAGGGCATAATTGACAAACATTAGTTGCTGTTTATCTTGTAATATGTTACTTAAACTTTATATTGAGCACAGACTTCTGTATTTGCCACAGTGTACCTTGTGTACCTGCCTTGACTTTAATTGCAAAGCTAACTCAAGGCTTCATATTAAACATTTTAATACTTTTCTTTACCTCATGTTACAGGAAAAAGTTGTGGAGGTCAATTACTAGATGTATTTCTTTCTGTTCTTCAGTAGCTACTGTCCCAGGCACCCAAACTGTTAATCCTTTGGAAAGCTGTAGCTTGGATAGCTTTCCACAGCTCTGGCTGAACAGAATTAAGTTGCCTGCTACCTTAAATAACTGTTAACTTTGTGCTACAATGCACAAGATTGTCAGCCAAACTGTGTAGGTGGTTTTGTCTAGCTGGCCTGCTGAAATTCTGAG